>PVHT020002874.1:1086027-1146525 GCA_004024745.2 Catagonus wagneri | reverse complement strand
AAGAGACACTTCTCCAAAGATATGCAGATGGCCAAAAAGCACATGAAAAAATGCTCAACATCACTGATTATTAGAGAAATGCAAATCAAAACTACCATGAGATACCATCTCACACCAGTCAGAATGGCCATCATTAACAAGTCCACAAACAACCAATGCTGGAGGGGGTGTCGAGAAAAGGGAACCCTCCAGCACTGTTGGTGGGAATGTAAGCTGGTACAACCACTATGGAAAACAGTATGGAAGTACTTTAGAAAACTATACATAGAACTACCATATGACCCAGCAATCCCACTCTTGGGCAAATATCCGGACAAAACTTTCCTTGAAAAAGACACTTGCATATGCATGTTCATTGCAGCACTATTCACAATAGCGAAGACATGGAAACAACCCAAATGTCCATCGACAAATGATTGGATTAGGAAGATGTGGTATATATACACAATGGAATACTACCCAGCCATAAAAATGTATAAAATAATGCCATTTGCAGCAACATGGATGGAATTAGAGACCTTCATACTGAGTGAAGTAAGTCAGGAGAAAGACAAATACCATACGATATCACATATCTGGAATCTAATATACTGCACAAATGAACCTTTCTACAGAAAAGAAAATCACAGACTTGGAGAATAGACTGTGGTTGCCAAGAGGCTGGGGGAGGGAGTAGGATGGTATGGGAGTCTGGTGTTAACAGTTGTAGACTATTGCCTTTGGGATGGAAAAGCAAGGAAATCCTGCCGCATAGCACCAGGAACTATGTCTAATCACTTGTGACAAATCTATATAAGTATGTGTAACTGGGTTACCATGCTGTACAGTTGAAAAACTGACAGGAAATTGCAAACCAGCTATAATGGAAAAATTAAAAGAAAAAACAGTATAGGAATTTTAAAACCATAATTCAAGATTGAAAGGTTATTATTTGTAGTTCGATTGATATTAAAAAGTTACTGCTAGTATGTGATAACTAGGAAGATTCACTTTTCCTTGCCATTTAAATTTTACATATAGTGATAACTATACTCTTCATTCATCTGTTCAATAGATATATACTGAATATTTCTTATGTTTGCATGCTCTCTGTCAGACACAGTGAGGAAATACAAGTATGGCCCATCAATAATGGAGATGGCAGTCAAAAGGCATTACAAGCAGCATTATACACAAGGGTTTGTTCAATGGATAATACCTTGGATGTTTCCCTTAATTACAAACCGAAGAAAGGCACTTGTATGCTGAGATGCAACACACTTAAGAAACAACAGAAAAAGAAGTATTTTTAAGATTAGGTAAAAGGTGACGCTGCAATGAATTAGCACAGAAACATGAAAAATTCACTAGCCATGAGAATATTGGTTTTCTAACAAGGTTATTGTGTCCTTGGATGACATACAATAATTTTTCCAGTCAATATTTGTGAATGAAAAAAACACAATACAGTCAAAACAGTTACTTAAATCATACTTGAAGTATATAAATTTTGATATATTTGAGGCACGTTTCACATTTTTTTTTAATGGGAAATTACGAAATTTAAACTTTCTAAATATTTTAATGGGGCAAATCAAATATTTTAAAAACTTTAGAATTAGATCTTCATTTCAAGATCTATCAAATGCCTTAAAAACATATATATTTTCTAGAAATTTTAACCTTCTCTTCTGATATGATTCTTTTACAAAGATCTTGAGAGGACTTTCTTATCATTAAATTAAAAAAGAATATGCACAATAGGACATCACTAGGATATAGCAAATTTAGAACTATCTTGGTTTGTTATACACATCTAATAAATTCAAATTAGTCATAATTAAAAGCTGACAAGCTCATTTGCTTCTATAAGATAAAAAGAAAAGGAGTGTTAAAGAAAATTAGATTTTACCATCTGTTTAATGAGTTTCAGGCTTAGTTTGATTATCTATTTCCAGTTATAAAATTTCAAAATGATCATTTTCAGAAACAGTAACTGACCTGCCTTGTATAAAGGTATATAAACGCCTACTCAAACTCATTACTATAAAACTCATGATTTGTTTTATTTCTAATGAAACTGAT
This sequence comes from Catagonus wagneri, assembly GCA_004024745.2. NCBI lineage: Eukaryota > Metazoa > Chordata > Mammalia > Artiodactyla > Tayassuidae > Catagonus > Catagonus wagneri. The sequence continues at coordinate 1,144,461 of PVHT020002874.1, read as the reverse complement.
TAAGTTTCCATCACATCAATGTGAAACACATAATAAGTGCTGAACTTATATTCATAGGACTTATCACACTTCTTAAGCTTATTATAATTCATTTTTTAATTTTATCATAGAACTTTTACTTAGTTTAGTTTTAATGAATCTTTATACAGTATTTATTTCACTTCAATATCCTGTGCCTAAGAAACTTTCCCATTGATCCCTCGTGACCATATTCTGCTCATAAGTCAGCCTACTTTCAAGGTGCATTAACTGCTTCAAAACTATAGGGGGCCATCTGGTTAAGTGCTGCTGAACTGCAAGAAATATATCCAGAAACTGTTCTGCTCTGACGAATTACATCTTCAGAGCGCATTCATAAAATGACATTCAAGTGATTATAGAGTACATTTATTGAGTCTGCAAAGCATTACGGACTCATAATACGCCTGCAGAAAGCTGAGAACATGCATAAGCCAGTCATTTGGCAAAGGAGTACCACAGATCGTTAGTTGAATTCTTTTCTGCCTGCCAAACCTAGGGGTATTTGGAGTCAAGTTGGGACAGTTGCCAGGAGAGGACTGCTCATGGCCCAGAAAACTGTGAATAACAAGAAGAGAAAAGCTGCAGTGTTTGAAAAGCCTTAGGAACTCCTATAATCCTAGGTACCCAGAATTAAATGACGGTAGTAGAACTATGAACTTGAATTACTATCTAGAAAAAGCTGATATTTTCCTCTGGAACATTTAATCAGAGCAAACTATTGGACAAGTCCAAACTGAAAAAATAGCCAAGTTTGTGAAATATGGATCAAAACACTAAAATAGGAGAATAAGAAGACAAATTTTAGGGTCAGAAATAATGAAGAACTGTGGACTAACCACGATATTTGGGTACAGAAAATGGCTACAGAGAAAGAGAGGACATTGTGGATATTATCTAATACCCTGGTTGCTTAATTCCTTGATTTTTCTTCTCTAAAGAAGTCCTCTCACCAGAGTGCCAAGAACATAAGCATACGTATGTTCTTTGTTGGGAGAAACTGAGACCTAATGGATGACTGAGTTACAGAGAAAAGGAGATAGGACTGTTCTTTTTCCCAAGTAAAATAATAATATTTTTTAAAAAAATGGAAGATCTAGAAGTAAGAAATATCCTGGGATATTAAAAGAACTGATACAATGAGGGGTGTGTATGGGGGAAGAGTAGATGTAAGGTTAGTGTAAAAAAGGGGAGGAATTATGGGAGTTCTCACCGTGGTGCATCCATGAGGATGCTGGTTAGATCCCTGGCTTAGCTCAGGGGGTGGAGGATCTGGCTTTGCTGTGAGCTGTGGTGTAGGTCACAGACAGGGTTGGGAGCGTTGCTGTGGCACAGACCAGCAGCTGTAGCTCCAATTCAACCCCTAGCCTAGGAACTTCCTTATGCCTCAGGTGCAGCTCTAAAAAGAAAAAAAGAGGGGGGGGGGTTAGCTAATGAGGCTTGAGATATAGAAGACCAGATTAAGCAGTGCCACTGGAAACATGATGCAGAATTTGTCTTTAATTTCTAATATTATATTTACATTTATCAGAGTAATAAATGCATTTATTAAAAAAAATAAATGAGTAGTACCAAAAGCTCTATTAAAAAAAAGCATTTCTACACCCAAAACACTTCATAGACTATGTTTCCTGCTTCTGGGGGTAGTGATAATCACTCTCACTGATTGTGCTAGCATTAACCTTATATGTCTAAATCTTTATTTTACAGGCAATTTTTCTGTTTCTTACTATCAGTTCTTGGCAATATTTACTGATTTTTTTGTTACACCATTGCATCCCACTTTCCTTTTCCCCATCAAACTAATTTAATTTTAGCAACGTTTTGATTGCAGTAATAGTTGTGTCATGTTTATTCACTTCAGGGCAATAGTGTACTATGATTATATATTCATGTCAAGCTTTTTGCTTTCCTATAATCTCCAACTACTATCCATCAATTTGCATAGTTTTTCCTGTATTGACTTTTTTTCCTTAAATACTCTAACAAGTTTGTTGAATGTTTTTTTTATACATTCCATACATGAAGTTAGTAACTTTTTTTCTTTTAGACTTGCAAAATTCCCTCCTACAGCCATCCTTTTCCCTAATTTGATATATTCAGTCTAATGTTTCCTGGACCCAATATCTTCTCATTTCTTAATTATTTTTTGCCAAAAGCTTTACACAGAAGGTATACAAATATGAATTTGTATATTCTTACATATCTATCCTCATATCTGATCTATCCTCATACTTGATTGTTATTTTAGCTAGGTATAGAATTTCAGGTCAAACATAAATGATGCCATAGGTTCAGTCCTAAAAAGCAAAAACAAAGCAACAACAACACTAACAACAACAAAAAACTGGCCTTATAACTTTAAGGTATTACTTTTCCATTTTCTTTTAGTATTCCTGTTGATAAGAAACTACAAATCCAGTCCTCATTCTTTATAGGCATTTGTATCTATTCTGATTGATTTCTTTCTCTGGAAGATTTTGTATGTTCTCTTCATTACTTATAAATTTCATAATTATTCTTGTATGTGTCTGGGTTCGCTCATTGTAACGGTCACTTGGTGGGCTCAATCTGGAGTCATGATCATTTCTGAAAAAAATATCTTATTTATATGCTAAATTCATTCTATTAGTTTGATTATTTCCTCTGAAATTCTTATTACAAAGATTTCCTAAAGGAAAATTCTAACATTTCATCATTTTACTTTCTATCTCCTTCTCTTTTTTATGTGTTATTAGAAATATTATTTACAGAATATTTATTTGACTTTATATTTAAAAGCTTTTTATTGAATTTTAAATGTTTTATATATTTTTAATTTTCTGAAGTTCTTTCTTATTCTTTCATTGATATTTTAGAAGCAATGCCTTAATTTAAGAATAGAATATATTCTCTCATTTTGGGGAGGATATTCATACAGCTTTTGTGCATTTTTTTCTTCATACTTTTCTATATTTTTTCTTTCCTTTGTTTTATGCTTATACATTTAATTTTTTAAATATTTTACTTCAATGCACAGTAATCTTTGATTGAACACTGATTGTGGGTAGAAGCTGCCTGGAAATTATTAAATGGCGTACGGTCTAATAGAAGATTTCTACCATTCAGTTAGATGATAAATTAATTTCTCAGTGGGTCTAGACTCAATATGGAATTATTTGCACTAGAATTGATGAATTTCTTCAAAGAAGAGTCATCTAATTTTCTACATGAGTAGCTTGTACTTAAAGGCTAGTGTTCCAAAAACAGGAAGATCACAATGTGACTTTTCACTTAGTTCCTCTATTTCCTATCTTATGGTTCATTCTGATATGCATTATAGATTGAGTTATGAGCCAGGAACCTTCCTATTATAATCGCCTCTCCTCTACAGAAAATACACCTCCAGACTGAAAGGGAGAAAGGGGAGGTGAGTTATTTCCACTTTTTGGATATTATGTATAATAGTATTATCACATTCATGTACAAGCTTTTTAGGTAGACTTGTCTTTTTTAAATTTTTTTCTTGCATCTACACCTAGCAGTGGAATTTCTGGGTCACATGGTAACTCTATGTCTAGGCTTTTGCATAACTGTTTGTCTATTTTTCAAAGTAGTTGCACAATTTTACATTTAACCAGCAATGTTTGAGGGCTCTGCTTTCTCCACATTCTACAATATTTGTCATTGTTTTTGATATTTACCAAAATTATTTTGAGGCTTAAAAATGTTAAGGTGACTACAGACATACAACTAGTGACTACAAAAGCTGTAATTTAGTCGTATGCCTTGTGCTAACTAAAAATCATCTTATTAGCACCTTGCTATATTGTGGCATTTATTGAAATTAAACAAAATATAACAACTAAAAAGTTTTTGTAAGTTAACAAATCTAGAGTTATGTCTAATAATTGTTAAAACCATTATTTTTCTTACTTATAAATGAGAATTGTTTATAATATAATGCTCTAGAAATCTGATTTCAGTGAGAGATGGCTAAAACTTGGGACCCCATTTTGTGGAATGAGCCATCTTTCACATTATTTTTAAATGAAAAGATTAAAGATTTTTAGACTTTAAATGGCTACTATTCGTTCTAAACACTTAAATAAAGAGTATGAAAATTTTAGTGCCCCATATTCCTTCAATACGTTTGACAAACAGAAAACCTGGTAAATAAATGGCTCAAATCTTAATGGGTGATGATAACGTAGCAGCATCAGAGTAAATATAAAGTCAAATTAGGTTTTTATCCAACATAAACCGCTATAAAAAGTAAAACCCTTTAAAAAGTAAAAATAAATAAATAATCAATGGCCAATCCAAATCCCATTACTTCAAAAAGAGTTTTTAAATTTGCATTTCTGTTTGATTGTACACTAATTGAAATGGTTGGTTTTATGCTGACAATTGATTTTTTTAATGAAACGGCCGATAGTGAAGTCAGCACATTATATACCACACACTCCAGAAAGCAACTTTCCATTGACTTTATTCAGACCAAACTAATTGCTAAATTAGATGACCATTCAAAGTTATTGAGTGTGTTTCAAATGTTTTCTTCTGAACCAGAAATTAAATAGGCTTTGGTCACTACTGCATTTCTAATTCAAAGTCAAAAAGTGACTGCCTTTCTGGAATACTAATTTAGTAAGCCTGGGGACATGATGCTAGTGTGTAGTGGGGGTCAGGAGGGAGTTGGGATGCTGTGGTGATTTCCTGAGCAAGAAAAAGAGTTGGTAGAAGGGGAAGAAGTTCAGAGTCAGCTGACACCTCATGGTCAAATAGTTTGCAATTAAGAATTGACCAACTGGCTCTTCATCATAGTTGTAAGCTATTAACAATAGGTTACTAAAATGTGTTTTATAGGAGGTGATTTAATGAAAAAAAGCTTGGAAAGTTTTCAGAATTCAGAAATTTTGAGATGATAATATCGTTTTAAAATCCTGTCTTTTTTTGTATTTACAGCATGAACCTTATAACCTTCCAATGAAATTTCAATTAGAATCTCATTTCAGTCTGTCATAGCTCTAAAGTTACTATTTATCATATTGGTATCCTAAGAACAGAATGAGATAAAAGAAAAGAGTCAATCTAGCAAAGTTTTTTTCCTATACAAAATAAGAAAGTCTCCCGTCTCTGCTTGAACCTAAGTCGCTGGTGATTACTGAAATATAAATTATACACATATTCTGTGGTTTTAAGCAAATGGTTATGATTATTGCTTTTTCTCACATTTAAAAATCAAATTTGTTTTATATATGGATTCATTTTTGAAGAAGTTTTAGTCTCTCTATAAAAAATGAATATTTAATAGAAACCAATAATATCTTACATGCATTGGAATTGTTTGAGGAAATAAAATGTTACTTAAATCTACTTTTAACAACACTGTAACATTTATTGGTTTTACAATAAAGGAATTATAGAAAATTGCTGTGATATTACTTTTTATTACTTTCATGTTGAAAATAGGTAAAGTAATTCCTGAGCAGTGGGTTATTACCATCTACAACTAACAGTGCTCAGCACTTAAATTGACTGCTGACACCATTTTCTTGGAAAAATGATAGATGCTGTTTAATGCTTACAGATAAATGGCTGCATAACTGTGACTTTTTTGCTGACAACTTTGCCCTGAACAAACTTAGTCAATATGAACAAAAAGTTTCAAAATAAATTTGCTAGGACAGGAGATCTGAAAAAATGTTCATACATTTACTTTGTCATATGTACTAAGAGGAATCTAGGGCTGTTTCTAATCTATGATCAAAGGGCAGTTCAGCCTGATGCAAATGTCTATGAAAGTTCATGTTAACCTTTTCAAATTCCTTCCTTTAGACAATTCCTCACTGGAAGGCTAATAGCTACACTGTATTTATCACAGGTAATTTTCAAATGTACAAGGAATGTCCTCCTTAAGCACAGATTTTGGAAGGTAGGAAATAGGGTTGCTGGAAAGTACCTATTGGGGTTTGTATGATGGCTTGTCTAGAGAAAGATACCAGAATCAGAGATGGAGGAGAGCTGGAAAGGACTTCTCTCTTTTCCCTCATGGATGCTATTTCCAATTCAGAAGGACTTACAGAGGCAGTGAAAGGACTTTGAAGTACCTGAGATATTCCCTGAGGACCTACCTATAATCCATAGTTATCCATTTATTTTTATTTTTGTTTTATTAATTTTCTTGTTTTTATTTTTGGGGTCACACCTACAGCAGAGGGAAGTTCCTGGGCTAGGGGTCACATGGGAGCTGCAGCTGCAGGCTACAGCCACAGCAACAAAGGATCTGAGCCATTGCTCATGGCTATGACAGATCCTTAACCTACTGAGTGAGGCCAGGGATTGAACCCGCATCCTCACGGACACTATATCAGGTTCTTAAGCCACTGAGCCACAGTGGGAACTCCCACATAGTTACTCATTTCTATTGAATTTTCCTGGCATTTTTTTTTTCTTGGCAGGACTTAAAGATCTGGCCTAGAATTCCTTTTCTCAATTAATGATCCCATGAGCCTAGTGATTATCCTTACTCTCATTCCCTTGCCCCAATTTCCAGTCCATCAGTTCCTCATAACTCCACATGCCATTTTTATCCAAATCCATCCACTTCTTTTATTATCTGTTCTTCTTCTTAGTGTTTCAATCATCATGATTTTCTGCCTGGGTTATTTCCCTTTTCTACTCTTGCTCCCCAGGGTCCATTTTCCACGGTAAAGCCAAAATTGTTTTTATAAAACATTAATTAGACTGCATCATCCTTCCTCTGTGTAAAGCCTTTAAATGGTTTCCTTCTCCACTTAGGATAAAATCCTACCAGATTCCCCTTAATCCAGTTCATGTTTTTTTCTCCCCTGTATTCATTCTGCTCCATGGTTTTCTGTTTGTTCTCTGAATACAATAAATCTATTCCTGATGCACATTCTTGACAGTATTATATTCCTCTGCCTCAAACACAGTTCTCCCCGATTTTCCCATGATTCCTTCCTCCTTACCTATGATTCGTTCTCACTCAGTATCAACCCCAGTGGCATCTGCCCTGGAGTGGCCTCCACTAGCACTCCTGTCTTGAGTGCCTTTCTCTACCTATTTTGTTTCTTGATCTGTCCACATTTGTCAGCTCCAGGCATTGTATTTTCCATTTTCTTAGAATATAAATTCCATGAGAGCAGGGCTGTGTCTGCTTTGTTCACTCATTTATCCTCAAAGCCTTGTGCAGAACATGACCCATAGTGGGAATTCAGTAAGTATTAATTGAATATTGTGAATAAATTAATTATTAAGACATTCAAAATGTGGCGTTTTCAAAATAAAATCCCCACCCACATGTTTAAAGACTCGAATTGCAGAGGTTACAGGGTAGAGAACAAGGTGTGTTTAATTGCAGGCCAAGAAGTAATTTGTTTGGTGGCTAACATATGGAGATAATTTTTGCTAATAAAGATGGCTGGCTTATTCTCATATACTTAGATACAAAAAAAAGAATGAGGAACATTTGTGTATCCCTATGATGAGAGATGGCATTTTTATAGTATACTAAAAAATGCGTTTAATTTCCACTACGATAAACAATAAACTACCAAACACAAGTAAGTGATCATCTAAATCTACAGATTAGATTCTGAGATATGTTCCTGCTTCTACTTCCTCTCTTGCTCCACACTTACTCCCAGATTAATAAATTCTCATTTACAGAAGACATTTTTCCAAACCTTTTCCGACCTGACACTGTGGTAGGTCCTTTTAACCATCCCTTGATATTACAGCACAACAGCCACCCCTGTCAAGATACACACCTATTACCAGCAGTCAGAAGGCTGGCAAAATCAAAAATTTCTCTTCATCTCCAGGAGAGCTGTCCTAGGAAAGAACATGTTCTTAGACATTGAAGGTGAATATTTTAGCGATACCGGTACAAAATGTGACTTTCTGCTACCTTCTGTAAAAATATAAATTTCAATCATATCATCCTAGTAGACTTTAAAAAGATAGACCTCAAAGGTAGCATTTTATTTGATATTCTCTTGTAACTCTAGAATGAAACTTCAGCATGAATAATTGGAGATCTGCACACTAATATGAAGATGAAAGAATGGGACTCGATTTAACACAGGTGCTAAAAAAAAGTGGAATTATTTCCCTCTGACACCTTGAAATGGATATGGCTTTGAAACCTATGAAGCAAGAAGGAGCAGATGTTATGCTAAATGGGCAAGATACTTGTGACTCCCTCCTTCCTCCGAATTTTTAATAAACTCTACATTTTGAGTATCTACTTAATTTGTAAATGTGTTTTCTTAGATCAGTGTACTCTTTTTTATATAGTAGCTCCATCCTTATTACCTCCAAAAGAGTTCTCCATCTGTTTTTATCATATATATACACCATTACAACAGTTTGAACACACACCCACTTGACACATATATTCACATATTTCCAAACTATATGCATGTGTTATTGTACTGTTACATATTTTATACACCTCCCTACAACCAAAATAAATAAATGAACAAACAAAAATGAAATAATGTGACAGAGCAAATATACACTGAAGTTCTTTATTTCCTTCCTGTCCTCCAGCGGTTCAGCTTGTGAACTCCCTGGGGAAGTGCTACTCTACTTTGGGGACCACTAAGATTTCCCTATGTTTCAATGCATGGAATCAACTTTTTATTAAAGCTTTTTGATTTTTTTTTTGATCAATTGTGCAGTAGAATTTTTGAATAATCCAGAACTACATACCATATTATAGCCCATGATGCTGTGGGGTGCCACCTAGACCAAGGCATTTATTCCTCCAGCAGTAGAGAATATTATCTGCTGCAGAGGACTCAGAGAGGTGGTGACTCAGCTGAGTTAACAAGCCCCCACCTCCCCCCCCAGTAGCCCTCATCCAATCACTGGTCCATTCAGGCAATAAAGACTCATCTTCTTGTTTCAGATCAGGACAACCTGAGAGAGGACTCCTAGCTCCAGAGTTCCTACGGGGTTCAGGAGAGGCTTCAGTTAGAGATACAGTTCAATTGCTCCTTCCTCCAGCCTTTTACTGATCACAAGCACGCCCTGCTGGAAATCTCCTGCACATACATTTCTGTTCCAAAGCCTCTTTCCTAAGAAACCTCAACAAAAACATGTATACATCAGCATATACTTAGACATTGAGTTTGTGTGTCAAGTTCCTAATGGATTGTTTCTTAAGCCACTGGAAATTTAAGAATTCAAGTAATATCTTAAATTTTCCTGAATGATCATTAGAGGCCCACTGAGTTGAAATTAATTTCACCTGAAGGTCTTCTTAGTATGGGGAAGCAAGTTTCCAAAACTTTGGCAGGAAGAGTGACTCCCCTCCTTGCGAGTGTCTGAGTGACAGTCACTAATGGGCTTAATATCACTGCTTCTGAGGACAACAGGCTTTCTCCATGAGGACCTCAGCCATTCTGCCCCAGGCTCTGCTCCAACATCTGTTGCTCACTCTGATAACTCCTGTGCAGTCACTTTAGCTCCTGACCCAACCTCAAGCAACGAGTTTCCAAGAAATGTCTCAGCATTTGGCCCACTAGCAGCATCAGACACTTACATTACCTTGGGAGTATCTCTTTGAGGGAATTGGTTTAACACAGCAGAGGCTGTGAGGATCAAATCACTAGTAAATATGGCACCACTTTTATACTTTTCTCAATGGAATTCACTTTTGATTCTGTTCCCCCTCCCCTGGCCCAGGATGAGAGCTCTGTTTTCCTAGTGTACCAGACATACAATAAGAAAAGGATGGTATTGGACATAAGCCCCCATGTCCTGCTTATATATCCTTTGCTCAAGATGTAGAGACTCTCATAATAACAGAATCCTAGGAACGGGATCCACATAAACTTGTTTTGCAGAATAATTATGAGAAGCATACTGATGACTCTAGAATAATATCAATAAAAACTCAGTACTATGTTTAGGTATAATTTCTGACACAGAATACTAAAAGTTAAGTATCAACTATCCATACAAAGTTTTTCTTAGAAAAAATAAAAATATTATAAAAGACTAATAGCTTAAAAAATAGACCTTCTTATCCCAAACCCCAATAAATGCAGAAGGGAGGGTGGTTTTTATAATATGTAACATATTTGGCTTTAATTAATCAAATAGTTTGATGCAATATCCCTTTGACAGAAACCTTCAAGCTTCATATGTCATGTATTAAAAACAGCATATACTCAAGTAACATCGCTAAAGATAAAACATAAGTATTCCATAAACAATAATTAGGTAACATGTAAAAGGTGATGTAAATAAATACAAAAAAATGTGTATGATTAATTTGTGACTTAAATTTTGTTGAAAATGCAACAAAATGAGCCTTCATAGCAAGGCTCAGAGAATTGCCTGGAGGGTGTTTTTGGCAACTTCTGCACTCTTTGGTATTTTCTTTAATGTTCACAACAGGTCCCATGTCTAAAGCTTATACATAGGGGATGAAGCCCATCGTGAGATTCTCATTATTTATTGAAATCCCGAGGTTATGGCTCCTTTTCTAAATATATACCATCCATCTATCAAAATATTGTTGCACATTGACTGTATATGAAAATAACTCAACCAAATATTTCCAAAACTCTAGATTCAAATAATTTATTCCAATACTCGATTTTAGGTAAGATTATCAGATAGGATTAATAGGCTCACATACAATGGAAAGTCATCATTCATTATTTACCACTGAGTATACCAACAAATAGAACTTTTGCACTTACCTGGATAACATGCTTCAGTTTATCAATAATCTGATTTATCACAGGATCAGTTCCTTTGACTTTGACTTCAGGATTTCCGGACTGGGCTTTGATTCCACTTCCAACCACACGCTGAGTGTAGCTAACAAAGTGAAAAGTGAAAGATATCTGACTTAATAACATGGTCACAGTATCATCTGCCACAACTATATGAACAGATTTGAGTTCAGAATTTCACATCTTTAACAGTATATAACAGTGTTGTTTGTTTGGAACAGAACCTGACACAGCTGCAACAGTTTTTCCTGGTAAACACTTAGCATGAAAATGTAGACTATTGTTATTCTCTCAAAAGTCGCAACCAAAATTATGTTTTTAATACAACTTATCAATATACTAGAAAAAATTAATACATATCTCACTCTGTTACCAATTCTTGCTAAATTACACATATATCTGAATCCATATTATCCGGGTCAGTTTATTTCATTTCAAACAGTATTTAGATGAATCATAATAACGTATTTTTACACATCGGACTACAAAATAAGTATATACATATATACATATATATATGTATATGTCACATGTCAAGATAGTATTCATACACATATTTAGAGTTATTGGTCACAAAGATGTAGTAAGTGCCTCCTGTTATATTCCAGTCCTATACTATGTGACTGGGATTATAAGGAGGTAGAAGAGTCAATTCTTGTCTTCACAATGCTAACTGTATACCTGGGAATATAATGTATCGATTAACTTGTTCACTCATGCATTCATTCATTGCATTTTATTATATTTAAAAGTTCTTATTAGATTCCAGCAATGTCGCCAACCTTATTTTCTTGGCAGTGTGATGTAGTGTAAAGACAAGTGGACAAAGCACAACGCTAGGAATGAAGATGTCCAGCTTGCCACGGGGATGGCTGGAGGAATGATATATGCCACGTGAGAGGAAGAGAGGAAAGAATAACACAAATGGTAAACACTGAGCTTAGAGCAAAGTTCATCTGGACCAAGACACTTAGGGAAAAACTAAAGGTGTTGCAGTTTGACTTAACCCCTGAAGTATTAAGGTAAGAACAGGTCTTGGATGATGAGGTAAATGTGAACTCAAGGGCAAAAGGTAATATCTCAGGAGGGGAAATGGCAAAGGCCTGTGAGTAACATGCAGGGAAGAACAGATTTTATTTATAGAGAGAACAACTGGGTTGAAAGTAAGAGATGGGAGGCCATTCCCTGGAACTCCATCCTCTCTATTTCAAGACTCTCCTTTGAGTAATATGCTTGTTTAAAGTATGAAAATAAGTGACCTCAGAGAGTTTTAGTGAAGCATTTTCACATTATTTTTAATGTAATATTCCACGTCTGCAGTTTAGCAGAATATTACAATTATCCATGTGCATTCTCTGAATTTTCTAAAGCAACAAAAACTCTTTGAAAAGATCAAAGGAGTTTCCACTATTGAGAATATGGCCAAATAAAAGGAGTTTCAAGGAATATCCAGTTATTCCCAAGATTATGCATACCCAATAAACAATTTTAAAAAGTAGATCAAGACTTCCATCATGGTGCAGCAGGTTAAGGATCCAGCATTTTCACTGCAGCGGTTCTGGTGGCTGCTGTGGCCCAGGTTCGATTCCTGGCCCAGGAAATTTCAGATGTCGCAGATGCAGAAAAAACAAAACAAAACAAAACAAAACAAAAACGTAGATCAAACAACTGCTAAGTAGGTCCTTCCAAAGATAATAAATAATGCAACTCTTTGATATTGATAATCATTTGAACATGACAAAAATAATGATATTAATAAATCATTTTATTTTTAAAACAACTTTGAACCCATTCCTTTATGCAGAAATAGAGTGGTTTAGAATTAGGTATTCCAGTTTAAGTTAGGAACTTGGCGATATATACCAACAGCAAATAGTAGAAGGAAAACAGTTACACATATGTTATTAATGGGTACTAAAGTTCTTTAGTTAGTTACAAGTAAACTATAACTACCAGGTTTCTCTTAACTTCTCTGAAGTACTATTATATTTTTCTTCCAAATATTTCACACAGATTGCACATGTCTCCTTTATTAATGTATTGATTATTAACAATAATGTGAATAAATAAATTCATGTCTACGATTCAGACATTGTTTTAATTACTTTCTTTAGAGTTTGTCAATTCATCTCCATAACAATCATTTGTTATGGCCATGAGAACATGCCTCCTAGATCTCAAAACACAGGAAGTGTAATTAACTAGGGGTATCTACATCTTCCCAACCAATGACTGAGTGCAGCAGAGATACTAAAGCAGACCCATTGCTTGAAGACGAGGCTCCCGGTAGCCCCTGGTAACCCTTCCTTAGACTGAACATCATGCCAGAACACTGACATTCAACCTTTCTTTCCTCTCCGCTTCACTTTGGGTCACACTGGCTTCATGGCCAACAGCTCCTCCAGCCTTATGCAGTTTCCTCCTCCCCATTTTCTCTTGCAGGCATCTCCCTTAATAAAATCCTCTTGTGTTGAATCCCTCCTTGGCATCTGCTTCTTAAAAGACCCAGTCCAATATACCATATGATATTTGAGCTCTAAAAGAATCACTCAATAAATTGTGAATAAAAACTCCTGAAACAAACTAAAACAAATTAGAAATATAATTAGCTTGGTGCAAAGTATTTGTTTTGTGGTGGTCGCGGTGGTTTTTTTCTTTTTCTTTCTTTTTTTTTAACTGCAACTATACATTTCAAAGGCTTCACAGCTTATAATTAAAAAGTGATGGGTATTTCCCACTGAGTCTCAGTGGTACTGAACCCGACTGGTATCCATGAGGATTTGGGTTCGATCCCTGGCCTCACTTATGGGGTTAAGGATCCAGTGTTTCTGTGACATGGGGTGTAGGTCACAGTTGCAGCTTGGATTCTGGGTTGCTATGGCCATCGTGTAGGCTGGCAGCTATAGCTCGGATTCAATCCCTAGCCTGAGAGCTTCCATACACCACAGCTGCGGCCCAAAAAAGAAAAGAAAATTGCTTGAAGGATAAGAAGAAATTAAGAGCCTGCACGTTTGCCGTAAGATTCTCCTGTGTTGGAGTTCCCATCATAGCTCAGTGGTTAACAAATCCGACTAGGAACCATGAGGTTGGGGGTTCGATCCCTGACCTCTCTCTGTGGGTTAAGGATCCAGCGTTGCCGTGAGCTGTGGTGTAGGTTGCAGACACGGCTCAGATCCCGCATTGCTGTGGCTGTGGTGTAGGCTGGCAGTTACAGCTCCGATTACAGCCATAGTCTGGGAACCTCCATATGCTGCGAGTGCAGCCCTAGGAAAAGCCAAAAAAAAAAAAAAAATAATAATAATAATAATAAAGGATTTTCCTATGTTTTTCTTGGAAACTGAGACTCCTCTCAATTTTATTTATTTATTTATTTATTTATTTATTTATTTATTTATCTTTTTGCCTTTATTTAGAGCTACACTCACGGCACATGGAGCTTCCCAGGCTAGGGGTCTAACAGGAGCTGTAGCCGCCGGCCTTCGCCACAGCCACAGCAACGTGGGATCCGAGCCGCGTCTGCAACCTACACCACAGCTCACGGCAACGCCGGATCCTTAACCCACTGAGCAAGGCCAGGGATCGAACCCGCAACCTCATGGTTCTTAGTCGGATTTGTTAACCACTGAGCCACGAAGGGAACTCCCTCTTCTCAATTTTAAATGAAGATTTATTTGGTTCACAACTTGGTTTATTTACAGACTGTGAAAAAAAAAGGATACTTCAAGTGATACTTTAATAACATTAGTTATTCCTTTCTGTTTTTGTAAGGCTAGGAAGAACCATAATGCAATAGCAATGTGAACACACCAGAAGAATTTAAGTAAAAACAAAAATGATACCAAGTGTGAGCACGAAGGTAGGTCAATAAGAACCCTCTCTCCTTGTGGATGGGAGTTTAAAGTCATATAAACCACTCTTTTACCAGGTCCAAGAAGAATGTTCGGAGTAGTACTATGCAAAATAACCCCAAACTGGACACAACCCGAATACCCATAAACATCAGTATGGGCAAATCACTGGTAGAATGTTTATGTAATGGCGAACTATAAGCAAAGAGAACAAATGAATTATGACTATACTCAATATCTCATAAGCTAAATGCTGAACGAAAGAACAAGATATGGAATATACTCTATGATTTAAGTTTAAAAACTAATCAATGATGTTTCAAATCCCCATGACGCTGCCCTAGGAGGCAGTGTCCAGAAGGCTGAAGGGAGTTTCTGGCGTTCCAGTCTTCTGTTTCTCGATTTGGATCCCAGTTCTACAAGAGTGCTTATACTGTATTTAAAAAAAAAAAAAGATTGAATTGCATAGTTAAAATTTAGATACCTCACTACATGTAGGCACGTATTTTTCAACCTAGACAAAATATTTACATTAAAAGCATCCCGTGCTGCTTTTCTTAATATGTAAACAACAGACAAATTTGCATTGACCAATGTGTAAATTTTTATTTACATAGGTATTTTTATCATGGGCTCAATGGTTTTGTCAGCACCTGATGAGTAATTTAGTGTCATAGTTTGACATAGAACACCCTGCAGACTTTAATCTGCATGCAGAAAATACGGTTTCTAAATCAAATGAAAGTTTTTCCAACAAAGACTTTTTACTTGAGTTTTTCTCATTATGAAATTTTAATAAATCATTAATCACTCTTTTTCCTCCTAAATGTACAAATAATGGATAAAACATTTCAAGGATCCCTACAGAGGTTTCTTGACTTGAAAAATTGCTCACATTTCCATGACAAGGAGGGAACAAAACACGCACACAAAGAGGCAAATTTTGTGTTAGAGAAGTAATAGACCCACCATCTGTGCCTATTTCTTCTAAGCAGGTCTGGTAATGGATGACAGCATTTTAATAGGAATACTCACTCCACAAGTATGACTTGTTTCTCATTAACATGGAAAAAAAGGCAAGATGGATATATTTACATCCTACAACAATGTTTTAAAATGATGATTAACAAGATTCCAGTTCTCTTTGTGTACCACAGATGAAATATTAAAAGGAAACGTTAATAAATCTACACACAGATGTCATTAGGAAGTCATTTCTCCTGACATTACTAACCTATATTATTTGAAACATGCCATGCCATCTTGGCCGATATGAATTTCCCTTTATTGAGAATGCAATATAATTTGTTTAGATTCACATCAGAGAATGGTATTTTGATGTGCACTTATACATTCTCAGGTGGAAAAGTATATACAACCTGATCCTGGAATTTACATATCGTTTAAAGTGTTTAAACGTTTAAACCCACTTGTCGCTGGGACAAGATATATGAATATGATCCTTGATAAGAGACGAGAAGAATATCTGATCAGAGGCTTTCTCCTTTCATAATTTTGCCATCTTCACTAGGTTCAAGATGGAGAAGGGGGGCCATGCTAGTGGCACTGGTGGTAGCAGTAAGAGTAACAGCAGTAGATGGTTTGTTTCTTTGTTCATTACTTTTTTTGTGTGACTTGGTTAGATGATTGTGTATTAAACTTCGTTCCATTTCCAGAGCTATGGGGCTCTGCTTTCAGGAAGTATCTTTGACTCTGGGAAATAAGTTGCATCTCTGGCTTAAAGGTCTGGGAAGTATGGGGTAGGTATTCATCAGTGAGCTTCCTCTTCTTCTTCTTCTTCTTCTTCTTCTTCTTCTTCTTCTTCTTCTTCTTCTTCTTCTTCCTCTTCCTCTTCCTCTTCCTCTTCCTCTTCTTCTTCTTCTTCTTTTTTTTTCTACTTTTTAGAGCGTCACCCGAGACATATGGAGATTCCTAGGCTAGGGGTTGAACCAGAACTACAGCTGCCAGCCTGCACCACAACCACAGCAACTCGTAATCCGAGCCATATCTGTGACCTGCACCACAGCTCATGGCAACGCTGGATCCCTAACTCACCGAGCGAGGCCAGGGATCAAACCCACAACCTCATGGTTCCTAGTCAGATTTGTTTCCGCTGCTCCACGACGGCAACTCGCTGGTGAGCTTCATCTTCAAGAATGAATTTTTCTTTTAGACCATTTCTGGGCCACTCTCCTAGGTTTTGATAGCAAATGTGAAGTTAAGGACTAGCGAACTGTTTTTTGGAACTTTTCCTTAAATACCTGGATGACAATGGGTGCCACTGCTGAATGTTGTTTCATGTACATGCAACCTCTATAGAGCCTCATTCCTAGACAGGGAAGGTCCTGATCTTTGAATTCTCAGAACAGATAGAAGTCATATGATTGATTTTATGTACCAGGTTTATGAGAATAACCTTTCAAGGTAGGTAAGAGGCTTACGGGGGATTTACAGAATGGAGACATCTGTAGAATCAATTCAAAATGAAGAAACCTTTTGTGCTTCCTCTACCTCACTTCAGTGGTGGAGCTATAAACTATTTTTAGGTTAATCTTTACCTTTTATTTGGCTTTATAATTATAGATACTGCCTAAATTTGAAATCTATGTTTCTAACCTTAAATAATGAAATCAAAACAGATAGAATGGACAGAAACTGTATTTTAGCCTTTATTATTATTTATATTTAATTTCCTACAGAGGATATCATAGTTCGTGATATTTTATGGAAAATACTCATTAACATTACTCTAAAAGGTAATGTCATGCTCTGTCTAGAAATCAAAAAGGAATTTTTAGATCTCTACAATACATCTGTATATAAATTTCATTTCACCAACTTTAGGGACACCAAGAAAATTCTAAAGTTCCTAGAATCTTGTGCAGCTTTTTGTACTGTTTTTCTTTTTTGCTTTTTAGGTCCTCACCCACAGCATATGGAGGTTCCCAGGCAAGGGATCCAGTCAGAACTACAGCTGCTGGCCTACACCACAGCCTGTACTGTTTTTCAAATGCAATTAACATGAGCACCAGTCGAACTTCAGACATGAAACTAAAAACTGCATCAAAATAAACTTTAAAATTAGTTGCAAAATACAATAAAAAGAACGTGTGTAGAAAGGGTTAGAAAATAAGAATTTTGGAGTTCCCATCATGGCTCAGCAGAAACGAATCTGACTAGTATCCATGACTTCACTCAGTGGATTAAGAATCCAGCACTGCTGTGGTTGTGGCTAGGCCAGTGGCTACAGCTCTGATTAGACCCCTAGCCTGGGAACCTCCATGTGCTCTGGGTGCGGCCATAAAAAAAAAAAAAAGAAAAGAAAGGAAAAGGAGCTATGTGAACCTGAAAATGATATTTCCATATTAAAAAACTCGTGACTGTACATGCCAAATCAGTAGTGTACAGGAAAATGTCATTTCAGTAAACATTACCTAATCAAAAACTGTATTAAAATGAACTTTCCCATATATAAAAAAATGGTACTGTCCTTGGCCTTCTCCTAACCCCATCCCCAGTTTTACCAAGAAGGGATAAATGTCTTAATTATGGCAAAGCTCTGTTTTTATAGCCTTAAGTTTTTGAGTTAAACATTCAAAGCAAGTTTTGTAATAAATATTTGGCTTATTTACCCTCATTTGATTCAAAGTAACAGGCAAATGTAAATGATATTGCTAACTATAATCAATATATATGATTATATATATATGAGTTATGAAATGTTATACTAAACTTGCATTTTCCAAAGCATACATTTCAAAATCAAACTCTTCTCAGTAAGATAGTCCATCTTTCATGGATTTGTAATGACTGATAATCACCACTTTGCACTCATTTTCTGTCTCTCTTAGCTATTTGATTTCAATATATGAAAGTAGAATGTTATTTAGGGGAAACTTATTACATGAGTACTAATAAGTTAAATACTATTTTAAGCCTCCAAACTGAGTCAAAATGAATTATGGTACAAATTTCAATTAACCAAATTTATTAGGGACATTACCAAATCCTAAAAGTCCCTAGAATATGATACAGTTTTTTTTACATTGTTTTCTAAAGATAATTGACACCAACGTCAATTAAGCTTTGGATATGAACCTATCAACAGTTTCGAAAACACTTTAAAATGGATCCCAAACTATAATAATGTTAAGATTCTAACATACCATGCAAATGAACCACCCAGGTTCTTCCTACCAACACATAGCATAATAAAATTAGAAAGAAAGAAACTTTGAATTTCAGAACATAG
Source organism: Catagonus wagneri (assembly GCA_004024745.2). Taxonomy (NCBI): domain Eukaryota; kingdom Metazoa; phylum Chordata; class Mammalia; order Artiodactyla; family Tayassuidae; genus Catagonus; species Catagonus wagneri. The sequence continues at coordinate 1,125,583 of PVHT020002874.1, read as the reverse complement.
TAGTTTCCTAGGGCCACAATAACACGTTATCACAAACTCATTCTGGAGGCTAGACTTCTAGAATCAAGGTGTTGAAAAGGCTCTACTCCCTCCAAAGTTCCTGGAGAAGAATCTTCACTCATCTCTTCCCTCACTGGGTGACTCCCAAGCCCCTGACATTCCTCAGCTTGTAGCTACCTTATTCCAACTTCTGACTCCATTTTCACATAACTTCATAACTTTCTTCTCTGTGTATTCTTCTTCTTCTTTTTTTTTTAGGGCCACACCCGCAGCATAGGGAGGTTCCCGGCCTAAGGGGTGAATGAAAGCTGTAGCTGCCAGCCTATATCACAGCCACAGCAATGCCAGAACCCATCCTCGACTGTGACCCACACGACAATGTGGATCTTTAACCCCACTGAGCGAGGCCAGGGATCGAACCCGCGTCCCCATGGATACTAGTTGGGTTCGTTACCAACTGAGCCCTACAGGGAACTCCTGTGTGTCCTTTTCTGCTACTTATGAGAACACACTGGACTCAAGGAGGGCCCATGCTAACCTAGGATGACCTCATTTCAATTCTTACCTTAATTACATTTGCAAAGATGGATTTCCAAACAAGGTCACATTCTGAAGTTCAGGCAATTATGAATTTGGGGCTTCACTATAACCACACTCCTCAGAGCACTGTAAAGAAATTGGAGGAGTTCCTATGTGGCATCAGGGGATCGGCCTCATCTCTGGAGTGCTGGGATGCAGGTTTGAGGGCTGGCACAATGGGACACAGTGGGTTAAGGACTGGTGTTGCTGCTGCTAGAGCTCAGATCCCTGATCTGAGAACTCTATATTCCATGGGGTGGCCAAAAAAGAAAAAGAAAAGACAGAAAGAAATTGGAAGCTGCCTGAGTGAAAACAAATTTTTCCTTGAACTTCAGTTAATCAATAGACTTTATATATAAACCTCTCTCATTGAAATCATATTCTATTTCTCCTCGAGGAAAATGCTATTTGCTACAATATTTATACTTCACAAACCCAGTACTTTAGCTTGGGTTTTCCCATTTATTTGTCCATTATAATTCAGGGGGCCTTAAGGAAAATATGTGTATCAGCTTTTTGGAAATTTTCAGTACACAGTATCTAGGATTTCCTATATTTTCAATGACTTCTATCTTACTAGCCAAATAAACAAATGCTATCAATAATATTCTTTGTTCTAAATTCATACAAACAGGAAATCTACCTTAAAAAATAATTTGTTCTTCCCTGAAGCAGGGGTCCAACCACCTGCTCTGAATGGAAACATTTCCTGAAAGCTTTGAAAGGCTAGTTTATTTTGAAGATGTTGACAGCTGAGGCTTTGGGGACCCATCTAGGCACACAAAATAAATTTTAGTCACACTTAATGCTAATGTGGTAGCAAGATTGTGACAATATTCAAATATGACTAATTTCATTAAATTAGCTCCACTCATTAAGTTGAGTTACTTATTCAAATTTATAAATGCCTCAAAAGAAATAATTAAGGTCTTCTTTTTTCTGTCTTGTTTTTGTTAATGCTTAAAAGTTAAAAGATATTTTAACCAACATTTTTGTTTTGCTTTTTTTTTTTTTTTAGCAATCAGTTCACTTGTTTTATCGCCGTAAGACTATGAAGGCCCTTAGCAGGTTGCTGAATCTAGCACTCTGTTTTCAAGAAGAAATATACCTATACCAGGAATACAGTACTTGGCATTCATCTCTTTGCCTATAGACTAATAGATTTTTGTATGTCTTTGGTGACAGTAACATAAATTCAGAGCTGGAAAGAACCTTAGAGGTCATCTAGGCCAACCCAAGCATCTTTAAAAACAAATGAAGAATTGTTGTGTTTACTTCATCATTTCATACTTACATACTGTATATTTCCAGCAAAGTCTTTGAGGTGGCTTATAATAAAAGACATAGACACTATAAAACAAGAACAAAATGACAGAATAGTGAAGGGAAGGAGGTGATAATTATATTAGGAGACCTAGAGAGGAGACACAACACTTCAGTCTAAAACTTAGCTATAAGTCTCTTATCAAGTGAAAGCCAAAAAGGAAAGGAGAATTCAAATACTAGGTCTTACCAGTTAATGAAAGTTGTATCTGCATATGTCAGCAGCCATTTTTTTCTAGGTTATCTCAAAACTCTCAAGCAGAATGCTTGTGTCTTTAAGTAAAATACAATGAACAATAGAAAAAAACTAACTTCAAGAGCAACTTCGAAGCTTTCAAAGATCTAACTTTGCCAAATAAATCTTTGTTAAAAGCTGCCAGGATAATATTATAGCCCTGAGTAGGCATTTCTACTGGGACCTGGTTATCTGACTTGGTGAAAAATTTAGCCTTAGAAAACTTAGAAGAGCAGATGGTTAATATTTGCCTGAAATTATTTTTGTTTTAATTGATATTTTATTTCACCACTCACAGAGAATATATTCTCTGGGTAATGTATTGAAGTACCGTGGAAGAATTTCAGGGTCAAAGTGACTTGAGATAAATCACAAAGCAGAGCCCCTTCTGAAGAACTGTGCTATTTCTACAGTCCTACACAGCAGCTGGGAAGACAGACGAGCAATTTACAAATAAATACCAATGGAGGGGGAGGAGGAGGAAGGACAGTCATAATGGTAAGGTATTTTCACTCATGGACAGTTAATTAATATTTTCTAATATATTTATTTATCTTCCCTTTAATGGAATCATTTTATTTTTTCTTCCTTCACTCTTGAAAATGTATAGTTTGCCTATTTTTTTATAAAGGAAATTATTTGAAAGACGTAATTTTCAAAATTTAAATCAGGCCCATTTTCAATACTCTATGAACTGGATGATTTTGACATGTGGTCCATGTATCTTTGGATTAGGGATCAGAAGCTGTCATGAAAGTCAAAAAACTGTATTTTGTACCATATATTGTAAATAATTTTGTCTGCTCTTGTTTTAGTCATGACCAAATAAATTGGTTATGATATTAATGAAAGCCAGGCATAATAATATTAGAAGAGCTAGATGGATAAAAATGTTTATATATATGATATCTATATAATAACTTGATAATATAATGTATATACATATAAACATCTATACATATAATATTCATATATAAAGTATATATTTATAAGTATATATATTCAAATATACTTACTATATATATATATATATATATACATGCAAACACATACACTGATGTTTTTATATACACATTTTTATATTCATTTTCAATAGTGAAAAAATAGAGACCCTGGGCCCATAAAAGAGATGTGAACTTTTAAAAGATTTGTAAATAAATTTTCTTAAGGAAAGTGACACAGTAGTAATTAGGATACAGAAAACAATTAGAATTTGAGCATAACATACAACGTTTAATATCCAGTTTCAACCCTGTCTCCAATCCCGAGTTAAAGTTCTGTCCAACAATTCCATTTTGTGGTCAGTTGAATCTCAAAATAAAAATTGATAGGTTTCAAATTACAGTCATTATGAAGAGGAAGGAGGAGGAGGTGGGGAAATAACTAACCATGCCTCATCTTAAACTACGACACAGCCAAATTCCTACTATTAAACAGTCCTGGGAAAACAATCTGCTTGTGCAGTGGAATCTAATTTGTGTCCACTTGCATGTACAAGAAAATTGCTTCTCTAGCTCTTTCTTGGCAAACCCAGTTATGTTGTGCAGAAAACAGCTGGACCTAGTTCCATAGACAGAACTACATGTGCCTAGGGACTTTTAGATTCCTAATAGTTGTGATTATTCTTGGAACACACTTGGCTGACTCAGTACATGAAAACTATGCATATACAGAATGCAGATTATTTCTGATGGTCAGCAGAGCCCAAACAGAAGGGGTATTTCTGGTCCAGATGACCTGGAGATTCTGGCCTATCTTTCCCTCATTCTCTATGTTTTCCCTCTATTTCCACACTTTCAGTCATTTCAGTGATTGCCACAAGGTCCTTCAGGGTTTACGCTCTGTTCCCCCTGCCCAGAAAGTTCTATCATTTTCCCCAGTCAGCCATAACAAGCTTTAAAAGCATTTCTGTGAATGTGATTAAATCTAAAAGATTTTGATATAGAGATTATCTGTGTGAGCCCTAAATGCAATCACAAGTACCCCTTTAAGTGGAAGGCAGAGGGAATTTTTTTTTTTTTTAACAGAAGTAAAAGGAGAAGGCAACAGGACCCGTAGGAATTAGTGATGCTGCCACAAACCCCAGGATGCCAGAAACTTGAAGGGAAGGAATGAGTTCTCCCCTGGAACCACAGTCTTACTGACAATTCGATGTTGTCCCAATAATACTGATTTCAGACTTCTAACCTCCAGAACCGTTAGAGATCACATTTCTACAGTTTTAAGTCATTCTTTGGTAATTTTGCTATAGCCGCCACAGAAAACTAATACAGCTAACTGACAGCTCAGGTGTCTCTCCTAGGTTACTTGCTCTTGTTTTAACTACTGCTTGATAACACTGTGTTTTCTGGGATTCATGCATCACTGTTGTAGTTAATTAACTGCAAAATGATTTCTTTAGTGGCTATAACTCTCTTCTAGACTGTAGATTCTTGATGTTAAGTAGTATGTCTGTCTTAACCATACTCTAATTCCAGGGCTTGGCAAGTTGCTTGGGATATCAGAGCTCAACACATAACTGCTATCTGAGTGAATATATGACCAATACAAAAGTAAACAGAAGGCTACTTTCAGGAGATAACTTCTACTTTCCAGAATCAGTCCTGGTGAAATTCTTCAGCATTCTTGAATTTGGTAATAAATCCCATGAATATGCAACTTCATTTTGACACTGATTTGGTCCAGTTTTAATAATTTTTGAATTATTATATAATAGTTTGTAATACATAGTAGTTTGTAATGGAATCTCATCCAAGTTCCCATTAGAAAAAAAGCTTTCCACCCAATATATAAGTTCCATACAGTAGAAATTGACAGAAAACTGTAAATCGACTCTAATGGAAAAAATAAAAATCATAAATAAAATGAGAAAGAAACTAGCAGAACAGAACTAGCAACATAAACTTGAAAACACTGAGTACTAAAATGGACACTGAGTATGTTTACTTACTCTAAAAACAAGTTAAAACTTGCTATCCATCTTTTACTTCACAGGACAGAAGAATTTCCTCTCTTTCCAAGTAAGATGCTAGTTGGCTCTACCTCGCCTGTCCCTGAGTCACTGCTGAAGGAGCCCTGAGAATGAGCACTTGCTCCTCAGCAGCCCCAGGTCTGCTTTTTGAGAGGCCTCATATAGACTCTTGCTCTCATGCTCCATCACCCACTACACCAGCATGCTGAGTATTGTAAAGTCTTGTGTATTGAACCAGACAGGTATGCACCTTAGCCTTGCTGAGCTATTCAAATAAATGCCTGCTGGCTACTGATAGGATGTGCATAACAACATACTCTCCTCCAGTTTAAATTTAAAAAGCTTAGCCATCCTCTCAAAATTAAACAAAGAAACTGATGGAAAAGTGGCTATTTTTGATTGAAAAATCTGATTTTAGATCAATATCATTACCTTCTATGTAAAGAGAGTGGCGAAAATAGAACAGAAAACACACTGACAACTTAAAATCATCCTGCAAATACAAAAAAGGGAACATCATGTTGAAGATTCAGGGAGAGAATACCTCTAAAAAAGATTTTACTGTTGAACCCAGAAGAAGTATTTAGAAAATTGCTTTAAACTGCTTAAACTATGAAGAGTATGTAGAAAGGCTGGTTATTTATGAAACAGGAGCTGAAAGTTATAATGACAAAATGGGCCCCAATGGCAAAATGGGAGATGGGTGAGATTAAGAGGTTTATATGAAAACTAAAATGCAATAGCAAAATTTCCATCCACAATGGTATCCATGGATAAGAAAATTGATACACTGAAAAGCTCAAGGAGCAACTGAATCAGAGCATGGGGGGAAGAGAAAAAAGGCAAAAGATGGTACATGGAATGCCAGAGATAGGAGTTCTAACTTGATTAAATTTGTGAACCTGAGAAAAAAACAAGAGTAATTTGATCTGAAAAAAATAATCACAGATATAACTTAAATATGAAGAAGAAAAGCACTAATAAGATTCTAGTGGTAGTGGTTGGAAAATATTGGAGACTTACCCATATTTAGATAGGAACTAGCCAAACTCTAAAACTCCAAAAATAAAAATATTCTACTGATAGAAAAAATTATTTAAAAATAAATTATATCATGCTTGCTTTAGACCTTTCTTCTGTTGTGTTAATATGTTAGAAGACATGGAGCCTTTAAGATAATGAAAATATGACCAAAAATATAATATCTACCAGATTCCGTATCAAGGTTGAATGTAAACGGATGACATCTCTATATATCCCAGTGATTTGTCCTTCCAATAATAATTTACTCAAGGACATAGGGGTACATATTCGGAGAAAATAATCAAACTGTTACGAACGAGGAAGTTATGAATCCAAAATCCTGGAAGGAGACAATTAATCCAATTACTTAAAAAGCTCATTTTACATGTTCTATAATCGCTTACTACAATAATATCATTAAAGTAAAACTGCGTGATAAAATAAAGTATGTATTAAATGCAGTTATATTTCACATTCCAAGTTACAGTACTAGATACTGAGAATTGTTAGGGACAAAGGGAAAGAAAGCATTCTACATTCCCTCATCTAACATTGAGTGAACTCAAGAGATAGCATTAAAAATTCTTGTAAGGCTCCATGGAAAGTGTCCAGATTCAGGTCACAAGTGACCGTTTCCAATATGCTCAATCTAGTCTAAACCATACCTTTTTCCTCATCTGACTATTACAAAAGACTCGCAAGTGGACACTTAGCTTCTACCATTTAGATCCCTTTCACCTCTTCTTAACACAAGGGCCAGAGAGATGTTATGAAATATAATTCAGATGGTGCCACTTCTCTGCTTAAAACCTTTCAATAGATACCATCTCAGCCAGAGGGAAATCCAAAATCCTTACAGTGGCCTGCAAGGCCCTCTCACCATAATCTGCCTCTTCCCCTTTCTTTCTCTGGCATCATCTACCAACATTTCCTCTCTAACGATGCTCCAACCACACTGGCTTCCATGATGTTATCCTCAAGTCCACACGTTTCTTATTAAGGGTTTGCCCACAAGCTGTGTTCTCTCTTTGGCAAGCTCTTTTCTCAGCAAAGCATGGCTTCTCCTCATCTCTTTCAAGTTTCTCCTCAAAAGCTTTCCACCTGATATATAATAGCCATGTCCGGTGGTGTTAGACTGGCATCCAAATTGGCTGAACTTCTTCTCATCAAGAGATGGATCTGAGTCCCCTTTCCCCTGATTCTGGCCATGCTTTTTACTACTATAAGCAGTAGAGTATGGCAAGTAATTTTGTGGTTGTCTATGGCTAGATAGTAAAAGCCCATGCAACTTCTGCCTGGTTCCCTTGCAACGTTCATTCTCTGGGAACCCGAACACTGTATTGAGATGTGCAACCACACTGACACCACCATGATGGAGAAGCCACAAATAAGCTATGTGGAGGCTCTCACTCTTTAATGAGGAGTCCCTCTGGCTAAGCACACCTTTCTAGCCCCACCCTTAACAATTTATGAGACACAGAAAGATAGACACCCAGACTCTCCACACTGGCTTGTTTTCCAGCTGAATACCACTGAGTCACCCAATTGTTGACATGGAGCAGAAGAATCACCCAGATGAATTCTGCTGGAATTCTTAACTGACAGAATCCATGAGAAAAACAATAAAATAAATAATTCACGAGAAAAATAAAAATCAACATATTTTGACTTCAGAAAAAGAAGAATTTGAATGGAAAGGTTGACAAGAAACAAAACTAAGATATTTAAGGAAAAATGGTCACTAAGTGTATAGCAACAATAATCCTTGATTCAGTGAGTTACATACCATGAACATTTATAAGGCAAAATGTTTTAATGATACTTGAATTCATAATTAGAGATAAAATTATAATTGGAAGATACTTAATTGTGATATAATTAGTATGCCTCTCAATTATGACTGTTAAACAGATTCAAAGTTTAAAAAATATAATTGAACCACCATAATGTATAAGATTTTTAATATATATATTCAAAAATTTGTGTACTACAAAGAAAATTTTTCCTTCAAGTCTCCACTGAAGGCAAAAAATAGATAGTATTTAAGACCACAGACTCTCACTATATTTTTAAAAGGAGAAATTATATAGGTTATATTACCTACCCAAGAAACTCAATATGATTGTACAGAAAAATCTCAAACAATTCATCGGAAAGATTGAATTTCATCATTACAAAGATTGAATCTGAGTCCTTTTTTGGTCTTTAACTCACAGTATGAATTTGGTTATTAACTTTTCTTGAGCCTCAGTGGCTTTTATGTCTAAAATGTCAGTGATGTATTTTAATATTCAGGGTGCCTGTTAGTAGTAAACGAAACCATCCATGCATATTGCCAATAATAAGGCATTTTAAAAAATACTAATTACTGTTGCTTTGATCTGAAAAAAAATTAAAAAATATTTGTTTTAGAATGCTTCATTTTATTCTCTAATCACAGATATAAAAGAGTTACATTTGGAAAAATATTGAGACATACTTTTGAAATAAGAATGTCAGTTACTCCTTATACAAAAATATCCTGCAGATAGCTCATATTATTATATAAAATGCTTCAAAATAATCCAAAATCCCAAGGAATTAACTTATCTAGCGAGCTGCAGCATGCAATTATCAAATGCCTGGTTTAGATAATGCATTGCAGTTATATAAGATGTTGTCATAGAGGGAAGCTGGATAATAGATATATGGGGGTCTCTCTATATTTTGTTTGTAATTTCTTGTGAGTCTATGATTATTTCAAAATAAAAAGCTAAAAAAAGTCCAAACAAATCCTAGATAACACCATTCAAGAAAAGAAAGAAAAGTTGCATGACAAATTAAAGAAGGGGGTGCCCCTTAGAAACAGTGAATTTAATCCTTCAAGATGAAAGAATTGGGAACAAACAGAAATCTTATCTGAGGAAAAACATTTAAAAATATGATTAAATGAAATGTAAATTTATTACTGAAAAAATTCTATTAAATTAAGCAGTAGCAACTCTTACAGTTACTAATCCATGGCATCTGAAGTTTTCGAGAATCTCAGTTCTTCTTGAAAATAAGGTAGCCCTTTTAACATATCTATTAAGTGGTACTATAAAATATTAATTACCATTAAAAAGTACCTTATCGTGTGCTAAAGGGAGCTACAGAAAGAAAGGTTACTATCCTTGGAAAATGCAAAACCAGGGCAGATATGAAATTGTCAAGGCTAATTAGAATCAACTAGGAGAGTGAAGATTTCAGACACAGACTGAATATTTCTACTCTATGCAGACAAAAGGGCATCCAGTAAAGGACACAGACGATCCATGACTTGGGAGACTAAACCTTAGAGACACAAGTCTGACATTTCCTATTTCCTTTAAAACAACACTGTGAATCTCTTGGAACCTACAGCAACATCCTTGGAGATTTGAGATTACCTGATAATTTCAGAACCGATGTTTGACATAACACTGACATGTTGAATATTTTCCTTTAGCCACAGGAGATCGCCAGCTCAGAAATCCTAAGTCAAAGGAGCATACGCTCCATTCATTCTTTGTTATTGAGTGTTTTGTTTTTGCTAGATAATTTATGGAAAATTAGCACAAAATGACAGCTATGATATGGTGTAGGAATACCAAGCAGATGAGAACCTTGAATAGTATTGCCAACATGAGATAAGAAGGCCAGTCAGCAAATAAAGGTCAAATGAAAGAATCAACCTAAGTTTCTATGTAATGTCAACCCTGAAATGCAGTTTCAGCAAAAGTCCGGGCAGGGTTTAGTTGCCTTTTGTCTTGCTTGAAATTCTCCACGGCTGAAGATATATACCATTGTCAAATTCCTAACAAATGTTTATTACTTTTGACTCAATAATTTAAATTTTGCCATGGCAAGTGAATCGACAGAAGAGTAGTCTAAGTACTAGGACAAAGAAATTCACCATGACATTAGTTTGGTGGGCAAAATTAAAAACAATTGAAGTAAATATCAGTGAACTATGGCACATTCATCCTGGGGAACCATAGGCAAATGTTAAAAATTATAAAATTATGTATAAAATATTAACTTGGGGAAATTCTGGCTTTACTATGTTATGTGGTGAAATCAATATTGTTTCTAAAATAGTACACCAGCCATATGAAAATTATGCTTAGAAAAATAAATAATGACACGGTTTCTAACATTTAAGTCTTTAAGCCTTTTTGAGTTTATTTTTGTGCATGGTGTGAGGGTGTGTTCCAGTTTCATTGATTTAAATGCAGCTGTCCCATTTTCCCAGAATCATTTGCTGGAAAGACTTTCCCATTTTATATTCTTGCTTTCTTTGTCGAAGATTAATGGACCATAGGTGTCTGCATTTATTTCTGGGTTCTCTGTTCTGTTCCATTGGTCTGTATGTCTGTTTTGGTACCAGTACCACATTCTCTTGAATACTGCGGCTTTGTAGTATTGCCTAAAGTCTGGGAGGGTTATGCCTCCTGCTTGGTTTTTGTTCCTCAGGATTGCTTTGGCAATTCTGGGTCTTTTATGGTTCCATATACATTTTTGGATTGTTTGTTCTAGTTCCATGAAAAATGTCATGGGTAACTTGATAGGGATTACACTGAGTCTGTATATTGCTCTAGGTAGTATGGCCATTTTTACTATATTAATTCTTCCATCCCAAGAGCATGGAGTATCATTTCATTTCTTTGACTCCTCTTTAATTTCATTGATTAATGTTTTATAGTTCTCAGCATATATGTCTTTCACCTCCTTGGTGAGGTATATTTCTAGGTACTTAATTTTTTGGGTGCAATTTTAAAAGGTATTGTATTTTTATATTCTTTATCTAATGTTTCATTGTTAGTATCCAGAAATGCAACTGATTTCTGAATGTTAATCTTGTGTCCTGCTACTTTGCTGACTCATTGATCAGTTCAAGCAGTTTTTGTGTGGAGTCCTTAGGGTATGATTGGGTCACTTTGCTGTACAATAGAAATTGACAGAACACTGTAAATCAACTATAATGGAAAAAATAAAAAATAAAATAAAAAAATAATAACACATTTTCAAATATATGACCATAACACTTACTGTCCATCCTGGCTTTGACTAAGAGTGAAAAAGGCTCTACTAGTAAATAGTCAAAACAAGAAGTCTAAATTGGGAATTCACATGAGAACACAGGAAAGTGGATAATACTATCATTTGTGCTTTATAGATCGAGGCATAGAGACATTTAATAACTTGCCCCATTTTGGCGAGTTTGAATTTAAGGCCAGCCTAGCTAGAGTCTATGCTTTTAATCGCTATGCAAAATCCTTCCTAGAAATACTGCAAGGAAACACATCAAACTACTAAGAATGGACACTGGCTTTAGAGAAATTTTAAAGCTTTCTTAAATGATTCAAATTTTTCTAGATTTTTTATGCTAATTGCTTACCATTTTCAAAAATAAAAATATTTAAATAAATCCATAATTTTTTCATATAAAAGAAAGTATTTATTCCTCTTTGGTAAAAAATAAACTAAAATAACAGTGACTGCGAATTAATAAATCAATATCTTGAAACCATTAGTCATTTTATATTGTTAATTATTTGTTGTTTTTATAAGCACAACGATCATTGTTTCCTTTTTTGTCCCTCTTTACAAATGAGTGATTTCTCTGAAATTCATAAGAAAATCAAGTTGGGAATGTTTTCTCACAAACACGCACAAAACTGAAATGAAATGAATTTGTAGTCATCTTTCTTCCATGGCTTTTTTCTTTTTTTTGGTTTCAAATCACTTTTCATTTTTTTATAACAACTTTATTGAAGTATGAAACATGTGTTTTAGAAACTACACTTTTGGAGTTCCTCTTGTGGCTCAGTCAGTTGGGGACCTGACCTTGTCTCTGTACAGATGTTAGCTTGATCCCTGGCCTGGCTCAGAGGGTTAAGGATATGGCGTTGCTGCAAGCTGCAGTGTGCATTGCAAATGTGGCTTGGATCTGGTGTTGCTGTTGCTGTGGCTGTGGTGTAGGCCAGCAGCTGCAGTTCAAATTCAATCCTACCCAGGAATATTTGTATGCCACAGGTGAGGCTGTAAAAATAAATAAATAATAAAAGTACACATTTAACGTAGACTACTCCATGCATTCAGGGATAAGGATATACACTTGTAACAGTCACCACCGTCAAGGCATACATATATTCATGACTTCATAGTTTCCTCCTGCTCCCTTTACTATTTGTGTGTGTGTAGTAAGAATACAACTCAAGACCCACCATCTTAAAAACAATGTAAGTATATAATACAGTATTGTTGGCTGTAGGCACTACATTTAGAGTAGACTTCCAGAACGTATTTTGCATAAATAAAACTTTGAACCCTTGGACCATCACTCTTTCCGGGACTTGCAATCCCCATTGTACTCTCTGCTTCTGAGTTTGACTATTTTAGATTTCATGTGTAAGTGAGATCATCTTCCTGTCTTCCTGTGTTTCAGTATTTCACTCAGCACAATTTCCTTCAGGTTCATCCGTGTTGCTGTAAATGGCAGGGTTCTCTCCTCTTTTTTTTTAAGGCTGAAAAATATTCCACTGTGTGAATATATCAGATTTTCTTTATACATTCATCTATCTGTGGGCAGTTAGTTTGCTTCCAGTAAATAATGCTGTGATGAGCATCAGAACATAGTTAGCTCTAAGATCCATTTAACCATTCCATTCCTTTGGATAAATACCCAGAAGTGAGACTGTCCTAGTTTTATTTTTTTGAGGAAGCTCCATATTATTTTCCATAAAGACTAAACTGTTTTCCATTCCCACGAATAGTGTACCAGCATTCCTCTTCCTCCCATCCTCCTTAACATGTTTTTTGCTCTTAAGAAGCCCTCTGAACATCTGTGAGGTGATATCTCATTGTGGTTTTGATTTGCATTCCCCTGATTACTGATGTTGAGCAAATTTTCATATACCTACTGACCATATGTATTTCTACTTAGCAAACTATTCAGGTCTTTTGCTCAGTGTTTAACCAGGTCATTTGTTTTTTGCTATTGAGTTGTAGGAGTTCCTTACATATTTTGAATATCAACCCCTTATTAGATACATGATTTGCAAACATTTTCTCCTATTCAGTAGGTTGTCTTTTTTGATGATAGTTTTGTTAGTGGTTTCCTTGGATGTGCTTTTTAGTTTAATGTAGTCCCACTTGTTTATTTTTGTTTTCACCGCCCATAACTTTTGGTATCATATCCAAATAATCATTGCCAAGACCAATGTTTTCCCCATATTTTTCTGTAGATGTTTTATGGTTTCAAGCCTTACATTTAAATCTTTAATCCACTTTGAGTTTATTTTTGTGTTTGATATAATGTACAGATCCAATTTCTTCCTTTTGCATGTGTATATCCAGTTTTCCTAGCACCATTTATTGAAAGGCCTATCCTTTCCTTTTTTGCATTCTTGGCACTCTTGTTAGAGATCAATTTATTATACAAGTGTGGGTTTATTTCGGGACTCTCTGTTTCATTCCATTGACCTATGTGTCTGATTCTATGCCAGTATCATATTGTTTTATTTTTTATGTTTATTTTTTGGCTGTGCCTGCAGCATATGTAAATTCCCGGGCAAGGGATCAAGCCTGGGCACAGCAATGAACCGAGCCACAGCAGTGACCCAAGACACAGCAGTGATGCTAGTTCCTTAACCTGCCAGGCCACCCAAGAACTCCCATAGTGTTTTAATTAATATAAATTTGTAATATATTTTGGAATCAGGAAGTATGAATCTTTAGCTGGAGGCATCCCATTTCCTGATACAATGGATCTTTTTTTTTATTAAACACCACTGAAATACCACCAAATATTATTTGCCAGGTTTATTACTGACTTTTTTCTGTACGGAATATAAGCTGACCATATCATTAAAATCATAACATAAGGAATTATATTAAGTTAAGGAATATAGGCTATAGAGCAGGCAATCAGTATCCACATTCCTTCTTTATCTATATTAATCTGGATGGACACTAGGCAAGCTACCCTATACACATTATGTGGTTATTGTGAGAAATAAATCAACTTTAATAAAGTAATGTTCACTTAACTATATGTATATGTCATACATACAGCATCATATACATACATACATATGTGCTGGTAGGCATACAAATACATTAACATCCTCATTCTCCTGGTTATAATATTTTGAACAAAATATTGCAGGTTCTATACCCATATTTCTGATAAGTAAAAAATAAGAATACATTAACGTGTTTTCTTTTTTTGCTGACTACAAAAGAAAATAATAAAAAAAAAGAATGCTTACTTCTCATTTATTGTTTAACGTAGATATCGTCCTAAAAGTTTCCAAGGCTCTCATAAGGTATATTTGATTTCTTGAACCATATTGTTAAGCCTGATTGTGGAGATCTTTACTAACACTTTTATTTATTTACTTTGGCCACACCTGCCACATGTGAAAGTTCCCAGGCCACGATTCGAACCTGCTTCCACAGCAGCAACACAAGCTGCTGAGGGGAAAACACTGGATTCTTTACCAGTTGCACCACAGTGGGGACTCCACTAATGCTTTTATTTCAGTGATATGATTCTACAGGCTTTTTCCGACTTATATCATAAGGTATCTCAAATATACTTTGCTGTTTCACTCTTAACCAGCTACACTTTGGAACCACAGCTAAGATACCAATACAATAACAGAAATTAAGAGCTAGAAGGGACGTGTTTTAACCACCATCTAGTTCAATTCTTCCATTTCTACAGGGAAGGGAAATTATTCCCACAGTGATGAAGTGATGCCATCCACACCTTGGCAACCTCTCTCCTTAGGTATTCTCAAAGCTCTTACATTGTACAGGTAGCTGGTCACAAGAACCAATTTTCAATTCTTTTTTATCTTTTGTACCATTATCTTGTCTTCTCTGATATATATATATATTTTTAACCTATGATACTGGAACTGTATATTCCTTCTTTACCCTTTTCAATCTTTCCAACAAACACCTTACAAGCTTTCTCTTATTGGCAAGGAAAAAAAGCTTTGGCCCTATACTAACTCTGTAGTATTATGGTGGCGTATTTACCCCCACTTCATCCCATTACCATATAAAAGGGAATGGACATATTTCCAAAACAAATCATCTTAGACATGTAAGATCTAAATGAATGTGACTGTAGGAAAAAAACTAAAGTAGGGCATGAGATCACACAAATACCAATGTAATTAATATATTAAAACTAGACAGACTTCAAAACATTAGAACCTTGTAATTTGTGACTGAGCCAAAAAATAAGTTAGAAGCTATGCATTCATAGTAAGTTTAAAAGATAGTATCATGCTCTTTTACCATATGTTCTACCTTAGGTAAATTTATATTTCTTTCCAAATGGTACATTCTCAGTAGGTCATGCTATACTAATACTATGAAAATTAAATCAATATTTCAGCTTCACTGTTTTGACAAAGAGGCACTAGAGGTATTAAGGGTACTGAACTTAAAATCTCAATGATAATTCAGAAGAAAATGCACAAGTTATCAGAATAGCAGCAATGACAAAGAAAGGCAAATATATTAAAACACATTTAAAAAAACAAATTTATTAAAAGTAATTTTCAAAAGCTATTGAGGTAGTATGGCATACTTATCTTTCTTATGGTGTGCAAGCTTTGTCCAAGAAAACAATTTACAAACTCCAAATAAAGAAAATATATACTATATGGTGGAGAAAAAACCTATTCTGGGGCAATTTCCTATATCTGCCTATAGCTACATTGATCTTTGTCTTTCCTCTTTTTTTCAGTCAAGAAAATGTCCTTCATCCTTCCCAAGGCCAATCTCTCTAGTCCTATCAAAGAACATGCTTCTTATCTCAGACCCTCTCTGTTTTATGTCATCCACCTCTTATTCACTGACTATAGAAACATAAAAAAAAAAGTAAAATATACACACACAGACACCCACATCCTCTTCAACCTTTACCTCATTTGGGGGTTCCAACCAGCCAAAGTTCTTGTCTCTGATTTTTAACCTCATGTTACTTTCAGTTCCCTTATTAAACTTCTGTCACAGAAATCCTCCAAATTAATACTTTTCAAAGTGTTTAATGATCTCTGTGTTATCAAATTCTATGGTCACTTTCTGGCTTCACCTCTCTGGTCATTTCACCTCCCTATTTTTAACTTGGGGACCCAGTCCCTCCTTTCTAGTTTTACCTCTGGGCACAGACAGCATCCTTTTCTACCCCCCTTTCTCAGTTACTACCATATCTTAACGTCCTTTGCAGAACTGCTCTTCTACATGACCTCAAAAAAGTGTGATTCCTGGAAAAACATATCCATGATTTCAGTACAATAGCTTAAATACACCCTTTTCCGGTATCAATCAATCTATAAATTATTTCCATACCACTTTAACCAGTTAGCTCATTTGTAAGATTCACTAACAATGACATTTGGAAATCTAGCTATTTGATTCTTTAAGAACTATAACTTTACTCTGAATATTGGAGACACATGAATAATATTTATTAAACAGTATCTCTAATGGGAAACCCATTTTCTTCAACATGCTATGCAGTTTTTTGTTCTTTAATAATTAAGAATGTTTGATCTGAACTGTCCGAACTTTTTGAACAAATGTTGAATTTTATTTCCTCATTTAAATAATTTATTTGGAGTCCCTGCTGTGGTGAAATGGGATCAGCAGTGTCTCTGCAGCACCAGGATACAGGTTCAATCCCAGCCCAGTGTGGTGGGTTCCAGGATCTGGTCCAGGAACTCCATATGGCTCCATAAGGGTTTTTTTGGCAGCCAAAAAAAACCAACCAAACAAGCAAACAATAAATAATTTACCTGAACTTCTAAATAATCCACAGCTCACATGAATTTACCTTGTTAAATCAATAGCAAAGCACTTTAATTTTGAGAACAAAATTTTAATAGATTTAAATTTGGTTAAATCATGATGAAACCGAAATCATTGCCTTTTTGTGATATGAGCAGGAACACTGAAAATGACACTTTAGTTAACATGAGGATTCATGTGTCCTTAAATCTTTTTTTAAAAAATTGAAGTACAATTGATTTACTATGTGTGTTAATTTTTGCTGTTCAGCAAAGCGTGTTTTTTATATATGTGTTTTTTATATATGTGTTTTTATATGTGTTTTTATATGTGTGTTTTTTATATATGTACTTTTATACATATATTATATATATACCAATATATATAAACATTCAATCTTAAATCTTTATAAAATTAACATGTTCCCTTTTAGCTTCCCATCTTTTCTTTCTTTTTTTTTTAACTTCACTCTTTTATTTTTTGTACTGTGACATAGAGTAAAATGCTGACTGACATCATTTCTACATTTGGTCATCTACCTCGGAACACACAATTCTTTTGTCTTTTTTATAAAAAGCATGGGGAAATCAAAGTCCAAGCAAAGAGAGATTATAAGGTGAGCTGCTGCCCTCTTTCCCCTGGGGCAGGAGTGGGGCTGAAAGAGAATCAGAGAAAAGCTACCTCAGCACACTGTTCCACTGATGACACCTTTACCGCAGTAGTGAAACTGACAGTTTCTGAAAGTGCAGTTAAAAAAGAAATGCTTAAAGTACATTTAAAGGCAGGTGGAGAATTCATCATTTTTCAGAAGAAATGTAGAAGGCAATCCCAACAAATAGTGAATTCCAAAATTGCATTTTAATTTGAAAGGTGACCACTGTCAAAACTGACAGAAACGTACTGTTTTAATTTACATTTAGTTCCCTGTCCTTTTTGAGAAATGCATTCATTTCATTCTTCAATCAAGTGATTATTTGTGATGATAAATACTTTTTTTTTTTGCCATGGGATCCCAAAGCATTTGAAATTTCAGAAAATTCAGAAGTTTTAGTGGAGTTAAGTTGCCACTTCTAAGAGGAAGTGGAGGGGACTCTGTGAGACCTTCTTAAAGGTACTGCTTTCTTCTTGACTCTTTTTTTCATTGTCTTCTCTTCATTTCCCTCTTGTTGCAGATTTTTGTACCAAACAGCTGGTGCATTCCCTAAACCAATGTCTATGTAAATAGGTACTCATCAAAGATATTCATTTAATTGTTTAAATTCATAGTATGGTTTGTCCAAGGGCTGTGTGCTTATTTAGAAAAATTAGTAAAAAAGATGAGCAGAAAAACTTATAATACAGGTTTGTTTTGATAGTTTCTATGTTTGGCAAATAAAGTAATATCCAAACAATTCATCGACATTTTACTTGAAAATTAAGACAAAAACAAATGGTAGAGAAGTGCTTGATATAATTTATGTTGATAGCTTCAATTTCAGAATTCCAGAATCAAACACTCAAAACAGTGGCTCAGAATATCCTTTCCCAATATACTTCTAACTATTTAACTTGAAAACTCTGGATATTCTATTTTCTTTGTAAATGCAAGGTGTTTATTTTTTTTTTTTAATCAAGTGTTTCCAAGTGCTTAATGGTAGTGTTCTGTCTTTTAAAATTGTAATGGCACTTAACATTACTTAAAAGTAAAATTTCAACAAAGTTTTATTCATTTTCAGTCATAGTTTATAGCACCTACGTTTATTTTGCTAAAGGTAATCTATTCTACTGTATCTAAAAATAGTATGGCAAGTGCTCCTTCACAGGTCCAGTTCTATACAATATATACCCTGAGACATTTACATTCAAGACCTCACGAACTTCTGTGACTTCTAAAGGGCACGAAAGATTTTATAATTTAAACACAATAATGCATAATTTCTTAAAGAGTAAAGACAGAAGAAAGGTTTGTAACTGAGCTAGTGCCCTGCGGGGCTTCTGGGCACACAAGCCTTCCCCTTTGCTTATTTCTAAGGAATAAACTTCAGCCTCCATACCTTCCCTGGGTTCCAAAGGGCAGGTTCAAATAGTTGCTAATCAGGGAAGGGAGAGGAGTCAGAGACCAGAGAGGGGCAGTCAAGAAACATTAGTGCAGCTTTGGGGGCGGGGTCTTGGTCCCTCCTCAAGGAATATGGATAACAATATCTTTGAGTTCTTCTACAGAAGAAAACCCCTCAACGAATGGAAGATGTTAACGAAGCATTCTTTATTCCAGAAGAAGACCACTAGGCCACTGAACACCAACTTTGAAAACAAGGCAAGCTTGCCTCTACCCTGATCCTTATCTGCAGCCCTATTTTTCACTCCCACAACTATAAAACCCCCCTCCTAAGGGGGGTACAGTCTTTAAGGTATTAGCCTTCTGTGAAACCCTCCCTTGCCTGGCAAAGCAATAAAGATATTTTTTTCTCCTTTGCCCAAAACTCTGTCTCTGCATTTCTATTCAGCACCGATGACAGAGGTCAAGTTCCGGCAACAGCTTCAGATTTATTATTAGCCTTAGCAAGACTGTGATTTGCTTGAGCCTATTCAAGTAAACTTTCTTTATATATGCAAGTATCAGTGACTAACAAGATTAAAAGTTATTGTGAAATTCTCCAAACTCTTACAGAGAGGCGACATCTTAAATTCAACTGCTGAGATTGCAAATAACATTATTTAAACCCCAAACTCTCAGTTTCCAAGATCTGACATATAGATAGCACCAACACACAAAAACTTCAATAAGAGATAAAATTTCCGATTTTTATTCATTCTAATAACCATTAACTTTATAAGAATCTTATTAATCAGGCTTAGTAAGAATGAAACTATTAAAATCTTGACATAAGTTTGTGTTCAAACATAATCTTTAGACATGTACATAATGTATACACAAATAATATTTAATACATTCTGGATAACAAATATTAATTGTACCAAAATCTATTTTTAATCATCTTGGTTACTATTTTGCTATTATGAGTAATATAGTAATTAATATTCATATATCAAAAGCTTTGTTCTCATCTCTGATTTCTCCTTAGGAAGTTAAATTGTGCACTTCTAATGAATTTATTTTATATTTGAGTGTGAGTATGGTCATGCCTTCTATAATTTCTACAAACATTTGTGCAGAGGGAAATTTTATATATGTCCAGACACTCCTGATTATGTTATATGTTTGGAGGGTATTGACTTTGTTATTTATTTAACTAACTCTAATTATTATATTGTTTAGCTTCTCCACATCCATTTATATATTTTGTCTTCTTGGTATGGGAAAACTGAGCAATGCATTCTTAACTCCTATTATGTCTCAAATTTTATGCCCCAATATTTTAACAGTTTTTTTAAATGGTGTGTGATATTTAGCTATCATATTTAGCCCATAAAACTGTCTGAATGTTGGTAGGCTGTAATGCCTGTCGCATACTTCGTCAGTAAAGAGTGATCCACTTTTTCTTGTTGCTTTGAAAAATTCACTATGCTGCTTAATTTTAATATTCCAATCACTGTTTTCATTTTGCTTCTACTTTTGTCCATCCTGTTTAAATTTTCTAAATCCCTTTATTTTAGGTTTTCCTCATATTAACAGTTGTAGGGGTGTAAGCAGGGCCATGGACAGAGAAAGAAGACACCACGGCCCTTTACCAGGAAGCAGCATTTATCCAAGCTGGCACTGGCTCAGCAGATTAGTACCCAGAGACTGAGCCCCAAAGGCAGCGGGGCTCCACCTTATGTACCCCACTTGTTTTTCTCCTTACATCTAAGTTTCTTTGTTCCCCTTATCAGGTATACCATAAATTTTAGGTAGATAACTATAGATGCGCCTGCGCTCAAGGATTTAGGTTATGCTCCATGACTACAGAACTACGCATGCGTGTATGGATGCTGGCTGTGCTGCACATCTCCCTCCCTTTGATCTGGGAGGACACAGCCCCCTTCCACTACAGGGGAGCAAGATTTACCACCCCAAAATATGTCTCTTTGACATAAGGATTACTTTAGGCTGATTATTTTGAAGCAACAGAAGACTAGGAGGGCTTTTCTTGTTATTTCCTCTCACCTGCCTATAAGAATTTCAGTAAAAGGCTTGTTCCCAGGACAGAACTAACACCAGAGAATTATCCAAAGAATGCGGGCTCACTTGATGGCGGGGGAGGGGGAGTAACTTGGCCAGGTCTCAAGATCAGAGTCTCCTCAAAGTCCCAAGTTTCCTTAGCGCCCAGCAAAGGCTTGTTTACCAAAGAGTTCCTTTTCCATCTCCATGTGAATTGCCTTTCTCCCCTGTGAAGTGCCCAACCACTTTGCCCTGCATCCCAACATCCTCTTTGGTCTTTAGCTGAATATAGTGAGCATTTTGGCCATTTTAGTGAGTTACTCAGTTTTCTGGGTCTCTGTCATATATACACATTATGAAACTCTTGTTTGATTGTCTCCTTGTAATGTGTCTCATGTAAATTTAATTCTTAGACCATCTGGAAGAACTTAAAAGGGTAAAGTAAAATTCCCTCCTCACTTTCACAGTACACATTTGGTTATTAAGGTTTGGTAACCAAATACAAATTCCTGTGCATGAGGCACCGGGAGGACAAACAAACTGAAATTTGGAGTTTGGAGCAGGGAAAGGTTTATTGGAAGGCTACACAAGGAAAACAGGTGGCTTGTGCTCAGAAACCCCCAACTCCCTGATGGTTTGAGGGGAGAAGTTTTTACAGGCAAAATTTGGGGTGAGGGCTGCAGAATGTGTGAGTTTCTTCTGATTGGCTGGTGGTGAAGTAACAGTGTGGTGTTCCAGAAATCCTGCTCTCAGATCAAAGTTGCTTTCTTCCACCTGGGTGGGGCCTTCTTTCCTGTAGAAGAACTCAATTATCTATCTTCCTTCAGGAGAAGCCAAAACCTGGCCTCAAGGCTGCACTGCTGTTTCTCAACTGTTCCTTTATTATCCCTCCATCCCCTCCCTTTCTTGATTAGCAACTATTTAAATTTGCCCTTCGGAAATCAGGGAAGGTCAAGGAGGCTGAATGAAGGCTATTTCCCATAAGCAAGGAAGGAGTGACAAGGAAAGGGTTTGTACCAAAGAGAGGCCAACAGGTCCTGTATGGTTTTGATATAGTTGGAGAAGGACAGTTACACAGGTAGCTGTAGAAGTCCCAATAGGGACCTCAGATAGAGCGGGAAACCTAGGGAACTTTGGGAGATCAGCACAAATTAATAATCGCTTAGGAAAGCCATCAGAACTAGTCAGGCTTGCTTAATGATAAAACCACAAATAAAAGCACAAGATGTGCCTCAGGTCATTAAGTGGAATATAAAATGAGACCTGCATTAAAGTTTAGCAAGACAGTAACAATTAGGACCAAGGACTGGAGTTCAAGGGTAAGATAACATTCCAAAGTAGGAGACCCTCATTATACAGAAACCTGAGGTGATTCAACATATTTTAGAATATGTTACCACCCTTCTGTTGATATGAATAAGTGCCATGACAGTCCTAGTTTGACCTCAAAGGGTTAAATACTCTCCTACTAGATATGAAGGAGCCAATGATGTAAGTCTGACTAGAAGAAAGAGGGAGAGGAGGCCTTTTCCCACTCCCCACTTCCCTTGGATTATAAAAGTGTAGCCCACCTAATCCTCAGGGAAGAGCTTCCTTCCCTCCTGCTTGCCTCTCTCACAAGGGTCCTATCTTAATACATCTATCTTTGCCTATCACTTTCTCCCTCGCTGAATTCCTTCTGCCCTAAGACACAAAGAACCTGAACCTCAGTAAGTCCAGATACCAGGTGAATGACTCTACCTTAAAAACTATGGGTTCAAGTCCCAATCTAGCTTTTGTCTGGGTTCAAGTCCCAGCCTGTGGTTTCAAGTCCCATTCTGGGTTTAATATGGGTTCAAGTCCTGGCATGTGGGCTTAAGTCTCAATCTGGGCTCTGGTTAAATTCAAGTCATAAGTGGCATAAGTTTCAGTTTTTTTGACCCAGTTGAGAGATCGATTATCCATTAAAATAATTCTTCTAAATGATATATTTAAGTCTGTTATCTTATTTTTAATATTTCTGTTCTTATATCTTTGCCTTATTTTGCTGAAAAAATTCTATGTCATTTCTCATTGTAATCTGAATGTATGTGTCCTCTCTTAAGTGCCTTAAAGCTTTAGAGATACTTAAATGTAGTTTCCTTTGAGCTTAATGAATAATACCAAATCTATCTAACATGCTCTATATAAGTAGAGGAATTGTTAAACATTTGATTTCACTCATCTTGTCAAATCTTCCTGCCAAACACTTCTGTATTTTGGATTCAAGTTTTAATTGCTAAGTTATTCCTTTTAGATCACACATCTTATGGAAATCTCATTCTGATTCTGATTCACATTTATAATATCTGATTACAGAACTAATTGAAATCAAGTCTTGATTTACATTTATTCCCATGCCTTGTTGACATAACATCTATATTTCTTGTTTCTCAAAAGTTTAGATTTTGATTCATGTGTTTAATTGGCTAAAAAAATGACTTCACATGAATCTTTCAGGAATAGTAACAAAAGTGGTTTACTATTCAAGGCTTTTCATATCTGAAAATTCTGCCATTCATTTGTCCTCTCAGTGTTCCTTGCTCACTATGCTTTTTTTTGAAAGCACCTTATACTGTCTTTTCATCCTATCTTTGTTTCTTATTGAAAAAGAGAGAGAGAGCACAGAGTCAATGCTTTATATATGTCACTCTATTTCGTACATTTATTTTTGTAAAGCATGATGTTTCCCATGATTTGTAAGCTATAAGCATTTTTCTTTATTATGCAAGAAAAAATAAATCCATCCAATGATATAATTTTTCCATTCACTCATAATTAAAATAGGAGCAGTGAATCTAGGGTGGGTCTGTGCCAGAAGAAGGAAAAAAAAATTTCCACTTTGATCCCTCACCATTCATCTCCTTTCTATTTGATTCTAAAACCCAGAAGAATCCTACAGGGGCCTCCCGGGTACAAAGGCCCCTTGGCACCCTTCATTTCTTATTTATAGAGAAAAGCTTTGGTCTCCTATGCCTTCTCTGAGTTCCAAAGAGCAGGCACAAGCAATTAGTGATTACGGAATTGAGGCAATGCAAACAAAGGAAAAGCCATCAAGCAAGAAAAGTACTAACAGCTTTAACAACAGTTCAGTGATAAAATAGAGTCATATTTCCTCCTCAAGGGATATACCTAATGATGTGATGCATATCCTTGAGTCATTCTGCAGTAACTAAGACGCCCCCTCCTGCCCCTGGCCACCTCCAGGTGGAAGATGGTGACTACACGTTGATCCTAGTCGGATTCATTTCCACTGCACCACAAAAGGAACTCCATGTTTTTCCAGATAAATAAAAAAATAGGGCAATGTTTCATTTAACTCAAATATATAGATATAGATAAAAAACATGTAAAGACAGACTTATACACATATAACATATAAATTCATTAAACACAAATAAAGTAAATTATCTGACTAAAAGGCAAAGATTGTCACATTGAATAAAAATTCAAGATACAGCCAGATGTTGTCTACCAGAACTCCAGAGATATATTTTTAATATAAAGATATAGGTAGGGGAGTTCCCTCTGTGGTACAGTGGAAACAAATCCAACTAGTATCCATGAAGATGTGGGTTTGATCCCTGGCCTTGCTCAGTAGGTCAGGGATCTGGCAATGCCATGAGCTCTGGTGTAGTTTGCAGACACAACTCGGATTGCTGTGGCAAAGGCCAGCAGCTGTAGTTCCCATTCTACCCCTAACCTAGGAACTTCTGTATGCCATGGGCACCATTCTAAAACGCAAAAAATATATAACTAAATAAAAATAAAAAATGAAATAACTAAAATAAAGACATAGATAGGTTCAAAGTAAACATGTGGACAAAGCTAGACCATGCATATAGAATCAATAATACTCCAAAATGAATATTTACCTAAAATAGGGTTTCAAAATACATGACTCAAAACTAAAGAGATATATAAATAAATTTGCAATCACAGTTGAACATTATAAAACCTCTCTGTCCATAATTGATAAAACAATTCTTTGGCTTATTGACAATAATATCAGTATAGCTACAGATTCTTGAACTTATTTGACATCTATAAACTACATCACTTCAGATCCTTGAGCTTATTGACATTTATAAACTACATCAAACAAATGCAAAATATACAGTATGGCTTTGTGCAATTAAAACAGTCATCACGGGGAAAGTATGGTCTCTTTAATAAATTATCTTGGAAAAATTGGATATTTACATACAAAATAATGAACCTGGATGATTAGCTTACATCACGTAACAAATTCAATTCTAAATGGATTATAGAATTTAATGTAAACCTGAATCTATGAAACTCCTAGAAGAAAATATATGAGAAAGATTTTTTTTTTTTTTCCTGCACTCGAGGCATATGGAAGTTTCAGGTCCAAGGATCAAATCTGAGCCACAGCTGCGACTGATGCCACAGTGGCAGTGACCCTGAATCCTTAACCCACTGCACTGGTCTGGGAATTTAACCTACACCTCAGCAATGACTCAAGCTGCCCCAGAGAGCACACTGGATCCTTAACCCACTATGCCACAGCAGAAACTTTGAGAAAGCTTCTAAATGGTCTTGGCAATGATTTCTTTTCTTTTCTTTTCTTAGACATGACACCAAAAGCTTTGGCAACAAGGAGGTGGAATTATGTTGAACTAAAAAGCTTCTGCACAGCAAAGGAAGCCATCAACAAAATGAATAAACAACTTATGGAATGGGAGAAAATATATATGAACCAAATACCTGATAAGGAGTAAAGGTATCTAAAATACATAAGAATATATAAGGAAAACTTACAACTCGGTTACTATAAGTTCAGCTTTATTTTTTTATTTTATATGTAAGTGAGATTATGCAGTATATTTCGTTTTTATTTGCTTACTTAACATGATGCCCTCCGGGTTCATCTATTTTGTTGCAAATGACAGGATTTCCTTGTTTTTTAAGGTCGAATGATATTACACTATATATATGTATATACACACACACACACACACACACATATGTGTGTGTATATGTGTGTATATATATATATATATATATATCCTATTTTTTAATCTTTTTATCTATTGAAAGACATTTAATTTGTTATTCTTAACGTGTACAATGCTAAAATGAACATGGGACCAAAGATATCTCTTCAAGATCTTGATCTCAATTTCTTTGGCTATATACCCATAAGTGGGATTGCTGGACCATATGGAAGTTCTATTTTTAATTTTTTGAGGAATCTCCATTCTGTTTTCCATAATGGCTGCAACAATTTACATTTCTACCACTAGTACACAAAGGTCCCTTAAGGCCCTCCACATTTTTATTCACACTTAAAAAAAAATCGTGATCGTAACAGATGTGAAGTAATATCTTATTGTGGTTTTGATTTGTATTTCTCTGATGATTAGTGATGTTAATCACCTTTTATATACCTGTTGGCCATTTATATGTCTTCTTTGAAAAAATGTCTATTGAGGTCCCTTGCCCATTTTTTAAATTGTGTTATTTACTTGTATGCTTTTTTTCTTTCTTTTGGCTACCAGAGGCTGGGACATGGTGGGGTGAGGAAGTGGGGGTGGGAAAGGAGATTTAAAAAATAGAATGCTGGTTATTGCCAGGGTCTTGGGGGAAAGAGACAAAGGGAGTTATTATTGTTTAATGGATACAGAGTTTCAGTTACACAAGATGAAAAGAGTCTGGATATTCATGATGGTGATGATTGAGCAACAATGCAATTATACTAAATTCTACTTAACTGCACTTTTAAAAATGGTTAAGATAGTAATTTTTATGTTATATGTATTTTACCACAATAGAAACAACAACGTTCACAATGATAGGCTATATGCCATGCCAAACATAAAGTTCCATTAAATTTCAGATTTTAGATCTTATATAATATATTCATTGACCAGAGTAGAATTTAACATGATATCAGTGCCATTAAAAAATATCTAGAAATATTTGCAAATTAAATAAATCACTTTTGGGGAGTTTCCTGGTGGCCTAGAGGTTAAGGATGCAGCATTGTCACTGTTGTGGCTTGCCTTGGATACTTGGCCCAGGAACTTCCACATGCTACTGGGAGCAGCAGAAAACAAAACAAAATAAAATAAAGCAAAAAAACCTGAAAAAAAAGAAATCACTTTTTAAATCTCTCATAGTTCATAAAAGACATCAGAAGATAATTTAGAAAATAATACAAAATGATTAAAATATCATAAAATAACATCATTTATACAGTGAGGTTAAATTTATGTTGAGAGAATAGTTTGATCATTTTAAATGCTTATATTGGAAAAAATTTCCTGATATGTATACATTTAAGCTATATACATTTCTGAAGAACAAAATAATTATAGCAAATTAAATAAAAAGTAGGTGGAAAAATATAGAGATAATTGCAGAAATAAATAAAATAAAAAACAAATAGAAAATATTTGCAAAGTGAAGATTTGTTCTTTAGAAAAGATACACAAAATTTTTAAAGCTTAGCAAGACATAAAAAAAAAAAGAGATGAAAAACAGAGTATCACTACAGATCCTAGATAACCAAATGATAATAATTGAATATGACAACTTCACAGTCAAAAATTGGACAGGTTAAAGTTCTTCAAAGAGACGCATTACCAAAGCTTATTTAAAATAATTAGTCTAATTGTTCTATAGTTATTAAACAAATTAAATTCATAGTTTGAAAGCTTCAGTCACAGATGGATGAATCCTATCAAGCATTTAATGGCAACTGTAAATAAACTCTTTCAGAAAGTAGACAAAGGAATAAACATAATAACTGGATTTACACCACTCTTTTACAACATCTGGCAAAGACATTTTCAAAAATAATTACAAACAACTATACCTCATGAACGTTCATACAAAAATTCTCCAAAAATGTTAGAAAATCAAAGTCAGCAAATAAGAAAGATAATGAATACATCATGAGTAAGTGGGACTTAATTGTGTAATAAAAGGGTATTTTAACATTCAAAAAATAAATCGAAGTATTTAAACTCATTAAAAGAATAAGAATACACACCAATATGATGATCTCAAGGATGGAGAGATATCTTTGACAAAATTCAATAATTATTCATGGGAAGACCTCACAACAAATTAAAAATAGGAGAAAACTTTCTGTCTTATAGAGGGGCATCTACATAATACTACTGATTATATTTAATGATTATACATTGAATGAGTTCTCTCTAATACTGGTAACAAGGCAAGCATGTAAGTCTTTGCAACTTCTACTTAACATTGTACTGGAAGCCTGAACCAGCATGATAAAGCAATAAAAGTGAATAAAATATAAAATTTGAGAAAGAAGTCAAAGAAGTGTCTTTATCAACAAAAGATGATCATTTATGTGGAACATATGAAATTTATAATACATGACACACAATTCATACGCAAAAATAAAATAAGTTATATTTCTATATCCATTTCTAACATCAAAATATAATTTAACAAAAAATATACAAAATATTTCTGCTCTGAAAACCAGTAATCACTGTTCTGAGAAATTAAATAATACCTAACTGCATGTTCAGGAATTAAAAGACTCATAGTGTTAAGGTACCAAGTTTAGCCAATTTGGTGATTAGACTTAATCCCAACCAAAATCCTAATTTTGAAAAAATTGACGAGTTGATTTTAAGATTTATATGAAAATATGCAGGACCTAGAACAGAAAAAAAATACAGTGATAAATAAGCATAAAGTTGGAGCACTTTATATTCCCAGCTCAAGACTTAGCAAAAGTTACCCTAATTAAGAGACTGTGGTAGTGGTGTAAGAGAAGATAAGCGGGCCAATAAAGCAGAAAAAATACACAAACACATATTTTGTCATTTGGTTTTCAACAAAGGCATCAAGATGATTCAAATTGGAAAGGAAAAATATTTCCAACAAAGAGATGGAACAAATGTGTAAGCACAGAGCGGGGGGAAATTAAGCCCTATATCACATGATACAAACAAATTAATTTCAGGTATCTAACAGATTTAAGTGTGAAGTCAGAAACTATAGAAATTCTAGAATAAAGCTTAAGAAAGAGACTATCTTCTTCATCTTAGGAAAGATGTTTTAGACAAAATATAAAGAGCAATAACCATAAAAGATCAACTAATAATAATAGGATTCCTAAGTAAACAAAAAAAAAATAAAGAAAAGAAAAACTTCTTGCCAAAAGACTGTTAAAATAAAAGTAGAAGCCAGGGACTAGGATAACCTATTCAAAACATACCTGACAAAGAGTTTGTATCCAGAATATATAAAGAAATTGTATACATCAATAATAAAGAGACAAATTTGGAAATAACCAAAGAGCTTAGACACATCAAAAAAGATTTAAAAATGACCAATATGCACGTAAAAATGTACACAGCATCTTTAATAATGTGTACAATGCAAATTAAAACCACAAAAGGATACCCCCTCTCCACTAGAAAGGAAAAAAAATGACAACACTAAATGTTGATGAATATATAAAGCAACTCAAACTCTCCTAATTTGCAAACAGAAGGCTAAAATTATGGAAACATTCTTCATTTTGTTTCTTGTCTTTTTAGGGCCACACCTTTGGCATATGGAGGTTCCCAGTTAAGGGGTCGAATTGGAGCTGTAGCCGCTGGCTTACGCTATCCCACAGCAACACAGTATCTAAGCCACGTCTGAGACCTACACAACAGCTCACAGCATTGATGGATCCTTAACCCACTGAGCGAGGCCAGGGATCGAACCTGCATCCTCATGCATGCTAGTCAGATTCGTTTCCACTGAGCCAGGACTGGAACTCCAATGGACACATTCTTGAAAACTACTCTCATTTCTTACAAAGTTAAAAATACAAATATTCTATCATTCAACAATTCTCCTCAGGCATTCACATAAGAGAAATGGAAATACGTTCACAAAAAGGCTTTTATACAAATGTTTACAGCAGCATTACTAAAAGGAACTGATCTGTAGAAAAAAAGAAACTAATATTCATCCACTGAAAAATGGATAAAAAATGCCTGTTATATTCATGTAATGTAATACCAATCATTAATAAAAATAATGAACTATCAATATATATAACATCTGTGGAACAAAGATAGCCAGACACAAAATATATCAAGTCTAAGATCAGGGTAAAATAATATAAGCAGATTGAATTCAGAATTCAGAAATGGCACTGCCTTTAAGGGATGACTGGAAAGGGGCACAGGGAACTTTCCAGGATGTAGAAATATTCTCTATTTTGATCAGGATTTGGCTACGCAGGTGTACACATTTCTTAAAATTCATGAATTGTACACAACATTAAATCTATGCATTTCAATATATGCAAATTTCCCTCCATATAATAATGTTAAAAATGATGAAAAGTTAAGAGTGAAAACTCAGTAGCTAAATTACATCATCAAAGAAAGAGCAATATCTAAAGTGTAGTTCACATGTGTATCAAAGATAGAAGCAATGGAATTTATGTCTTCAGAGTTAAGATACTTTGGAATATCACTAAACCTGAGCTTCACATTAAGAAAAACAATCACTCACATTTTTCCTTTTTTTTATGTTCTGGCAATATTTGCTTTGGTTGCATCAATCAGGAATTTTATTCTATATGTTATTAGGGATTAATGCCAATTTTACTTCTTATTCAGAATGTTGCTATTATTTCACAGTAGAAAGCACCATGACTAGTACCATGTAAGCAGTCCTTACACCATTAGGACTAATTTTCCATAAGTCTATTATATCAGGAAAGAGTGAGTGATTTTATATGCATATTTGAATGTAGATTGTCATGGCTGTAATGGCTACTGGCAAATTACACATTTCACAGATATTTTGAAGGAAGATTAAATAAGAGTTCGCTGTTTAGATATAAGACCATTATATTAGGAGTGGAAAAGTCAATGAAGTTTGAAGCCACATCTTTTTTTCTTGGCTTTCTGCCATGGTTATTTGACAGTCATTAAGAAAGCATGTTAAAACTCACCCCATAGAAGATAGTCTGTCAAGAGTCATTATCTATCTTCCTCATCAACTTTTATTTATATATTTTCTGAAATTTAGACTTTAAACTTTGAAAGCAGGACAAAAATTTTCAATGGATGCTTTCTAAAAACAGCAACATAAATATTTCAATTTAATTATTCTTTCAATGTGCCATGCAATCTTTAATACATTTATTCACATTACTAGGAAATATACAATAGTTAACATCTTAAAAGAATAGAAAAAAATAAAGTGTGCCTTGGCAAGCATGGAATTTTTATTTGGACCCATTATATGGCAATTCTAGAAACTAAACTCTAATTTCTTCAACAAATTTTGAAAATGTATCCATCAGTAGCGTGGATTTGAGGGCTGGATTTCACGTACATTTTTTAGAAGTGAAAAGAAACAGTTGAAATATTCCAGTTCTTTTTATGAATGAATTTAACTAAGTATAGACTGAATGGAGACTTTATACTTAAATTATTCTACAGCAGTTAAATTGTCCTATTAACAGTCGAATAGGAACAACACATTTAGCTTTTGAAGAACAAATAATAAAAATTTCAAGCAAAAACACAAACAGCGAGTATCTTCCATTCAAAAAAATGTATATAATTGTGCATAATGTGACCTTTTTTTTTCCTCCTTGATACACACCACTGGTACCTATCCTTCGCTCAAACAATGAAAGAGTTGGAAAGCAAAAAATAAGTGCATAAAACCTTCTAACAGCAGAGATTTCAGAAAAAAAAAATGATAGTGAAATTGGAAGACTTAAGGAAAGCTATTTATGTTACTCTGAGGAATACAAATCAATAAAAGTTCATGGCTGAAAGGTTCTCATTGATTGGAACATACTGGTAGCACAGTAATTTCAAAACCCAGTGTAGGGTTTGCCAACCACACCACATTTTCTGATTGTATCCAATAAAATGTTATGACCTCGAAACAGCTATCTCTAGTATAAGCTTCTTGAATTACTTTATTTTTATTCTAACCTGACTAAGCTGAAATCAGGATGCTTGAAGTATGGTTTCAAAGAATTATAAAATCTTTTTATATTTCGAAGTTGACTTTATGAGTGTTGTTTTTGGAGAACATTTACCATTTAAAGGTGCTGTAAAAAATACTCAATGACTTGATTATATTTCTAGAAGTTCCTTAAATTTCTTCTGAATGTAGTTTTTCCAGAATGCTATGAACTTACCCTCTGTTAATTCTTTAGTCCTATCTAATCCAATGGAAGTCACTGTTATGTCTCTTCATGCTACAATGCCTGTGTAAAGTCTTAATAGGTCTTAGTGTAAGAGCAGGAAATCTCTTTCCTGAAAGGTGCTTCAATTTCTTTGCTGCTTCCAAAAATGATCCTTCTGTAAGTGGTGTTGATCAATATGTGTGCCAAATCAACTATAATACTTTAAATGAAAAGAGGATTAAAACTTCACCAAAATGAAAATTCTCATCCACAACAAGCCTATATTCCAAGAGAAAGAGCAGCATGAAAGGATGGCTTGAAGAATTACTAACTGGATGTCAAAATTTCAAGAATAAATTTGTTATGTTTCCCAAATGAATGCCAACTTGACATTATTTTTATAATTTTTATAATACATTTCATTAATTTACCACTCAGTCTATTGCTCAGCCTATTGATTTATACAACATTCAACACTTTGCACACAAGGGGAAACCTGTTAAGGAAAAGTAACCTGTATAGATAAATAACACTAACAAGCCACCACATTAGAATGTAAGCTACGCATGAGGGCAGAGTCTTAAGTTGCTTTGTTCAGTGTTAATCTTCTGATGCCTACAACAGTTCCAGTCCTGTAGTAAACATTCCATACACATCTGTTAATGACTGAAACACACATGAAATGTCATGAAAGCTCTATATTATCTCATAAATGCATTTCATAATGCATAAATGCATCCTATGGGGGCACTGGCTGGGTATCGTGGCTTAGGTGCTGTTTATTTTTGCCACACTCATGGCACATGGAAGTTCCTGGGCCAGGGACTGAATCAGAGGCACAGATGCAACCGACTCCACAGCCGCGGCAACACCAGATGCATGACCCACTGTGCAGGGCTGGGTATTGAACTTGTGCCTCAGCAGCGACCTGAGCTGCTGCAGTTGGATCCTTAACCCACTGCACCACAGCAGGGAACTCCCATGGCTTAAGTGTTTAAGCACATTGTTTCCATTGCCAGAAACAATACTTTTCCCTCACTTCATTCATCAGGTCTCAGCTCAAATGTCACTTTACTGATAGCTGAAGCCTGAATTAGATGTTCCTACATTCATAGCATCTTCTACATTCTTTGATTAAAGAATCATTATGTCATATTTTATTTACAAGGTCATGTATGTCTATATCCTCTACAGGACTAAGCTCCAAAAGGGCAGGTAGGTATCTAGCTTATATTCCCTAGACTCAGAATTTCTTCAATATATAAAAAAAAGTATTATTAATCACTGCAAGAAATTGTAAATCATGAATAAGGATAGAGCTCAAGAGGCAAATAAATACCAGAAAACACACACATAAATAGAAAACATAACTTTATTCTAGTGTATGTATATAGTAGAACACCAGCTAAAATACAATAGTTATATTTTCTACAGATCTTGAGATATATCTGACAAATGGAAATTGAACAGTCAAAAAGGAAAAGCATTGGCATTCTTGAGAAGTTAGAGTTTAAAAAACAACTTAGAACAAAAGGGAAAAAGGTCAAATTATATAAAATAAAGATGAGAATATATGAACCTCTTCACTGAGATACGAAATACTATAAGGTAAGGATAACACTAAAGTTTGAAATCCAATATGGTAGGGAAAACAGGCTTCTTTTCAATTAGAACAGGACACATGGCACTCATTATGTTTAGAAATTGCAGGCTGCAACATTAAATCCCCTATAGTGAGCTTATCAACCTTGGCACTACGAACATTTGGGGCTGGATAATTCTTTGTTATAACAACCAGACATGTCTCCAAACATTGAAGAGTGTCACCAGAGGGCTAAAACTGCCCCTTGCTGTTCTATTGCATTAAGAAAGATTTAACTAAAAGCATAGAAGATAGAGATACAGTGATGGATTTGTAGTTAATTTAATGCTATTTACTTTGCATTGCTAACTTTTGAATATGATATCACAACAAAACATCAGTAACTTTCAAACAAATATTGACCTGAGGAACCTCAGTTGTAAGACAGAAAATCCAGCAATAACAGTACATAATTAGGAGCCCAGTTTGGTATAATGGAAGGAAGAAAAAAGAAATCTATATTCCTGAATCATCTTTGCTCCTACCCTATTAGACCTTGAGCAATTCTTTTTAAATTTTGTTCCTCACTTCCCTCATCTTTAAATTGAAGGCATGAATGTATTGATACTGTAAGCCCTTTCACTTCTAATATTCCATAGTCAGATGACATCACCTCACGTACATTTCATAAGCAATTCAATAAAAACAATCACTCTCTTCTTGATACACACATCATAATGCAGCATAACTGATAGTAAACATAAAATATTTTTATAGATTGTGAGATTTTTAGAGTTTTCATCAAGCAATATTAGCTGAAGATGTCTGAAATTCTACTGTTAGAAACTGATATTTTGTTTCTTTGACTTAAGGCAATAGCTTTCAATTGTGTTCTACAGGTAGATACTAAGGAGTATATGTTAGAAGGCAGAGAAGCAGGTAAGGAGGTAATGCTTTAGACCCCCTCCAATAATTCAA
This sequence comes from Catagonus wagneri, assembly GCA_004024745.2. Lineage (NCBI taxonomy): Eukaryota > Metazoa > Chordata > Mammalia > Artiodactyla > Tayassuidae > Catagonus > Catagonus wagneri. Next base: position 1,090,817 of record PVHT020002874.1, on the reverse strand, counting down.
ACAGAATACAGAAGCTTTTGGCATTTTATTTATTAATGTTCAAAAAATTTGTTTGAACATAGACTTGCCTAGATATGAAAAGCACTGGAAGGTCTCTCTCTCTCTCTCTCTGTCTCTGCCTCTGTCTCTCTCTCTCTCTCACACACACACACACACACATATTGCAAGTGTCTGTAGGAGTATTAAAGCACGCATGGTACACTGACAATGAACTACATATTTCACTCACTCTCCTTTCTAAAGCAGTTTTGTCAGGGGAGATGGTGCCTCTAGAGAGATCGTTGTCTGCGGTAAACGAGCTTGGAAAGCCAGACCAAAAACACTGTAATTCTGAGTGTAGGGAATATACGTCATGTCATCCTATTATATAGTCAGGTGACAGTGTGCTGGAAGTTGCATGGTTTTGAAATAGGCATGTATATGAAGACCCAGCAGGATCAAATGCATATGTCATCACACCGAGGAATAATCCATGGCTTGTAGCACATGGGCGGAAGGGAGAGATTTCCAGAGTTGCAGAGCTTGCAGGTTAAGCTAAGAGGACTTCACCACTTCCTTTCTGTAAGTCAAAGCTAATTTTTATACAGTATCTATAAAACTGGTATCATATTTAAGTATTACTGCATTCAAAATAGTAAAATATCCACAAAAAATAATAATCAAATATCAATATGATTAAGCTTTGAAAATAATCATTCTGCATAAACGCATCTTTTAAGGAATAGGTGGATTTTTTTAAACTACACATTCTACAAGGCTCCCAGCATAATATCTAATAAATTATTTGCATAACAATTTACTTTCAAATAAACAGAACTTTTAATGGATCAGTCTTTGGAAATCTCTGTAGAAGACAGGTATTGGAAACTCTGACTACTGTGGTTTAAGAGATCACATCGAAATTGTATTTTCCTAACTTAGTTATCAACATACACCTCATTTATGAAACAAGTTGCACTACTCCAAAACACTCCCCTCTCCATCTTTGTCCTTCCACTTTCTCCTTCTCCAGTTCCACTTTCTTCTCTTCTTACTCTTGAAAGCACAGCCTCTTCCAGAAAACCTTCCCTGCAGACAAGGTAGCTCCCATGTGTTTCTAAATGCACTGTATTCACTCCAACCTTCTCCCTTATCATAGCTCCCCAGGACAGGAATAAGCCTACTTATGGTTCTCATTCCTAGTTTCTACCATTGTCAGCAGTATGCCAGAATATCCAACAAATATTCTATCAACTAAAAAACAGAATAAGTGATTTTTGTCCAGGTCCTCCGACAACAAACTGAGAGGTCATACTAAAGGATTCTGCTTCCTCCTTAATAAAGTAGAGCAAATCAGTTTTTCCAGGTGAAGTAAATAAGGGATAAAATTGACAATCAACTAAAAACTGGCATGCAAATACTCAGTATCAAACTTGTTCCAATTAGTAATCATGACTCTTAGTCAAAAACTTTAGTGCTGAAAAGAAACAACCTATTTCTTCACTGTAAAGTGATTTGTTCACTACCCAAAGAACAAACATTTACATGAAATAACGATGTATAATGGCAACTATTACTATTATAATATTACTGCTATACCACACTACTGCTCCACAAGATGATGACGGCTGTAACTACTCTAGAAAGCTATTTCTATACCTCAGTATACAAGTATTTTGTTCAACTAGAATGATGTTATCCAAAGTGACGGAAAGAGTATGGCATCTAAAACTCCATTTTCTACTATGGGTCTATAAAGGAAAACTATTTTTATTAAACAATCAGGCCAGTGTTCACTAAAGGGCATTTATTTTGAAAAAGAGATAAAAACTTCTTGCCAACACATCTTTAATCTAAAAAAAAAAATCTCAGAGATAAAAAAACCAGATGTAATTTCCAATTGTACTACCAACACAATTACAATTTTTAAAAATTGTAACATGAGTTCGAAATATTCCCTTATCTCCTTCCTTTTATATTTATGAAACATATTTTAACCAGGGAAAATGTTTCTCACTATTCTTTTGAAGATACTATCTTTTTTTTCACTTAGAATCTGGAAGAAAAGCATACGTATTACATGAAATCTTATGGGAAATAGTCATTTTCCCCTCTGAATAATAAGCCAGGAACATAATTCACAACAGCTGAAAGAAAGGAGATCGTGTCTGATTGTACATATTTTCCCTTTAAACAGAGCATTTTTTCACCCACTGGTCTATGACATACTTACCATAAAGGCAATAATCTTTTCTAATCTAAGTGTGAATATATATGTGAACACATCATAAACGTCAAGTAAAAACCTATTTAACTGTCACGAGAAATTAAGTCTGTTTTTAAAGTGCTACTTATAGTAATTGTATTTCTAATTGTCAATCATACTTTCATATATATTTCAAATGCAAAAAATAATAATGAGGCATATATTCTTTCACTGAACTTAGTCTTTGCTTCAACAATTTATCTGCTTTAGGGAGAAATATATGTTTTTCTATGAATACTATCCATTTTCTCAAAAGCCTCTTCGATTCCCACAAACACTGAGAACATTTATCTCATTCTAGGATACTTCCAAAGCTTTATTTCAGGCATTGAGATAAGACCGGTCAATTTGATGAAAGGAAATGGAGAGTGCTTGCAGAAGAAAAAAACAGTTGAATACACTTGCAGTAGTGTCCAAGTGTTTAGAAATTATGCTTTGCTCTTTCCACTTTGTCTTCAGTAAAGAGCCATTTAAAAGTCCATGGATGGGGAAGCCGAAGCATGCAGGTCCTCCACTCTGTGAATTTGCACTTCACAAAAGATCTAAGTGCCCTAAAGCTACTTCACTTACTCCAAAGTTATTACTTGACTATCATACTCAGTTTACATCTATTCCAAGGAAATACTGATTTACTGAACCTGTAACTAATGAAAGAGTAAAACTTCCAAAAAATCCCATAAGTACCACTCAAAACTGTTGCCCTAGATGACCTCAGCATTTAGTAAATTGCAAATACAGACAATGTTTTATTCTTCATGACAGAACATGCAACTTAAGGTTATAAGTTAATTTCAGAGGTTGTGAAATGAATCTGATGATGATAGAACTGGGGTTGCTTACATGATTTAGTAAATTGCATGTGCATGTCAAGGAGAGGCCAGGTAAGGCATAAAGGTTCTTGCAACCATATGTGTACTTTTCACAGAATGTGTGGGGAGCCCCACAAATCCTATGCAGAGGAGAGAAACAGTTTCCTACACGTCCATTTAACTGTACATAGATTTAACTGTCCACTATACCCCTTTCAACCAACAGAGAAAGATAATGACGATTGATATGAACGATGATGATTAAAACTCCAGTTAGAGTATTAATAACCACAATCTAGTTTAGCCATGATCTGACAAACTCTTATAGGGTATGTACTACTGTTTGCATTTAACTGATGAAAAAAAAACAGAAGCTTACAGAACTTAAATAATTCTTTCCAAATCATAAGTGAAAAATCTTAAATTTTAACCAAGTTTTATTTCTTATGGAAGAATAATAATATCCTCTTAATGGGTTGTTATAAGATTAAGTTAGAAAAATGTTGAAAAGGACTCAAACAGTTTAGTAATACTTATTGTTTCTGTTAATACGTCATAGTCTAATGCTGGAATAGTTCCTTTCTTCATAAAGTACTACAGGTAAAACAGAACTGCAGAAGAGTAAAGAATTTTGTCCGTGCCTCTTGGTTGAGGAAAAATTGCTTTTACTCATTAAAATCGAATGACTAAAAAAAGAACTGTTACCAATTTTCATAGCTGAAAAATATCCCAGAATTCTGTGTTCAAATATGCTGCTATAATCCAATAAATAAGCTTCACTTATTTAAAACAAACACACTTTGAAAAAATCTCAAAGGTCAAACATTAAATATATCACTATATCATAAAAATAGAATCCATGATGAGTTTAGTACTATCATTCTTTTGTGTGGGTGATCATTGTATTTTAATTGTCAGAGCCACCCTAAAAAAAATAATATTCTATCATTCTTGGGTTTATGAATAAATCCTAGGCTCTACATTCTTCTCAGAGGTGAACTATTACAACCCTTTCAATACTACAGGCAGGGGTTTCAAGCAAAGTATCCTTCATGTTTTTCTCACTAAAGTTAATTTGAAAGTTCACACAGCAATCAAAGGTTATTCCAAAGCAGACGTGATTGTTACATTTTTAGGATGTTTGCAAGCCACCTGAGGTCACGTTGGCAGCTTGAAATTGGCCGTGGTTAGAGTATTTACACCTTTATACCACAGAAAATTGACAAATGCCACAAATCAAGGCTTTTTAATTTTCTCCAGAGAGACAGTTAAAAATTTACCAGCACACCACAGTTCTAAACCTACTATCAAGACAAAAATGAAACAAATAGAAACAACCACAACAAAATTTTTATGTTACCATATTACTTTATTGATAGGAGGTTAACCATCTATTAAAGGAACCTCAACTTTCCAAGGCTAAACACTTCATGACAACTCTGGCTACAATGTATTTGGTTTTGACAGAACCATATTCCTTTTTCCCTGTTTTACTCTAAATCTCTCAAAAATTTCCAAGTCTTCATAAATCTAAAAAACATAAACTGGAGTTCCCGTCGTGGCGCAGTGGTTAACGAATCCGACTAGGAACCATGAGGTTGCGGGTTCGATCCCTGCCCTTGCTCAGTGGGTTAACGATCCGGCGTTGCCGTGAGCTGTGGTGTAGGTTGCAGACGCGGCTCGGATCCTGCGTTGCTGTGGCTGCGGCGCAGGCCAGTGGCCACAGCTCCGATTAG
>PVHT020002874.1:988278-1085927 GCA_004024745.2 Catagonus wagneri | reverse complement strand
ACATAAACTCCCTAATTTCCCTTTTAGCTATCGTGTCTCCTTGGTCCAGTTCCTAGGTTACACAGTAAGTGTCTGCATCCACAAGTCACGTGAGACCAGTGTCTTAAAGACTGTAGAAGACACAGTTCACACTTCCAAATCCCACTGCCCAGGACAGTGTCCTCCCCGCAGCTGCCAGGTTACTGAGGGTTCATAGAGACATACTTTCCAGGGTGAATGCCCTTGGCTGAAGGAAACCTCCTGCCTGGAGGTTTATGCTCACGATCACTGGCCACTTCAGGGTTAGCCCATCCTAATGACTGACGGATGTAGGCCTAGAAAGACCCAGGCCACCCGTCTCAAGACTCCAGCGCAATTCATACTCTAGACTAGCTCCCTCTGGAATCAGGCCGAAGCTAGACTCCATAGGAGCTTGTTTCTTTCCCCTGTCACGATTCCCTGATAACTTCAGCAGTGTCCTCAGAGAGCATTCCCTCAGCAAATCACCGGCAGTAGTCTTGGCTTCCGGGGAACCCAGTCATAACAAAGATCACTGATGATCTGCGCCTAAAGGCCAGCATCACCTTCTCAGTCTTAATCCTTCCCAGCCCCTACGTCCCTTCCAAAATGGTTGATTGCCACTACCCTTCTTGAAATTCTATTTTTTCCAAAGAATGTAAAATAAGATTCTTTCACAGTTTTCAGTACGCTCCTTTCATTCGCTCTCACTGTTTTGCTGCTGCACATACTCCATTCTATTATACTTCTTACCCTTATAAACCCTATCATGAAGCTTCAATATTAGATAAATGTAAAACTCCCAAATGTACATTAATGCCCCATTATTTGAGTATTCCCCCTCAAAAAGGATCATCTTTCTGTGTCCCTTATCTGCGGAGAGCGTCATACTCCCTAAAGACACCAAAGCTTGCCATCTTGAGTTTCTTCTTTTTTTGCTGTTTATTCTTTTTTTGTTTTGTTTTTTGTTTTGTTTGTTTGTTTTGCTTTTTAGGGCTGAACTTGCGGCATATGGAGGTTCCTAGGCTAGGCGTCAAGTCGGAGCTACAGCTGCCAGCGTACATCACAGTCACAGCAACACAGGATCCGAGCCACCTGTGCGACCTACACCACAGCCCACAGCAACGCTGGATCCTTAACCCACTGAGCGAGGCAGGGATCGAACCTGCAACTTCATGGTTCCTAGTCAGATTCGTTTCCACTGCACCACTGCGGGAACTCTAAGAGTTCATTCATCTTTAATACTGTATTTTATCCCTTACTTCCTGTACCCATCAGTCACCAAATCACAACAATAGGAACTGCATTTTATTTTTGTAGCTGTTTCCTCCTTCTTAGTAACATTGCATCTGGAAAGTTTAAACTTTCACTAAAAATTATTTCAGATACATCCAAATGTGTCACCCTTCCTTCGGTGTGCTGGGCCAGCCACTTGTGCTTCATATATCTGCTACCACTGTTTTTCTAAAAACATGTTATGACTATCACTTTCCTATTTAAGAACATTGCAGATCTCTACATTTTTATAATAAAATTTAAATTATGTTTTATCCCATTTTCAGCAAATTTTCCTCAGAAAAATCCATGGTCTGTCAATACTAGTCTATTTGCCATTCCAAAAATACATCACACATTTCCATATTTCAGTGGCTGTGTTCATGTGTCTCTCTCTTCCTGTAATGTCCCTGCCCCTTCACACACTGACTCTTAAAACTCCTCATATGGCTAAATTCCAAGGACTCACATTTTATTCAGGATTTCAGCCAATACCTTCTCCCTTCCTCATGAACCCAAGATACGTTTTTATATACTATTAAGGTTGGGTATTTTGGCATATTTATAGTTTTGTGTATATACTGTCCTTCCTAGAAAGTTGACTATAAATACTCGGAAACAAGAAGATCATTAATCGTCACTTTTATGTTTGTTCTGGTGTGTGGCGCAGAGTTTTACACAAAATAGTTGCTAAGTAAATGTTGGAATTCAATTCTAAAATTATGAACTACACAATTCATCAACAATCATGACTTAGCAGATTTATGCTTCTTAAATAAAATCTTAAAACTATTAAAAGAAAAAAGGATAATGAACTCCTGAAATAAAAGTCACTGAAATACTATCAAACAAGTTAACATGGCTAGTAATAATACAAACATTAGTAGACACAAAATGATGGAATTCATGTTATGTCAACCTAGTTTCATGTTAAGATCTTAGGAGGAATCTATTAAAGGTAATTCAAATTTTAAAGCTCATATCTCAACATTTTTATTGCTAGCCTCAGCTCAGATTTTTAAAAATCTTAAGCAATAAACATAAAATTAAAATATAGGCTATCACTAAGAATACAAAATAAATATCATTCTTAAGAGTCAAGTTTGGCTCATGGGTTGTCTTAAAAAATCAGTATTCCCTCTTGGCAGCAAGATAATTCAAATTGTGAAAATTTTAAACATTTAAGCAAAAATAAAATATGTATTTTAAATGATAAACTTTTGAAATAAAATATTTTTATTCTTCCACCCTTTATTTCCTTTATACCATCAACTAGGTAAATATTAAGTGAACTCCTTATTTCTAAATATGTTCATATTCCTTTGCTTTAAACCCAAATATGTCCACACTAGAAAAGACGCCCTTTTCAAATCTCAGAATGTAATCTGATTTTCTCAAGGCATACAGATGCATGGTATGTACAAAAATCAAAAAAAAAAAAGAACTGTCACAATTCCTGGACTAAGTAAGGTCACGTTTACATAGACCAGAAGGATGGAATTAAAATTCAAATACTCCTTCAAAATGGCTTATCTTCCATAGCACATACTGAAACTTTTATTGTGCTAGCCAGAATATGGCTAAGTCCAGCTGACACTAAAATATCCCCAAAGATCACGCATCTTGATCAATTAAAAAGAACCTCAGTCTGCACATGTGCTCTGAAACTCACTGATACCGTTTGTCAGCTGTACTTATTTTATTCTGCTTGAGATTGCTTCCTTCTATCCTTTCTTCCTTCCTTCCTTTTTTCCTTATTTCTTTCTTTCCTCCTTGGGTTTTCTAAGCTACTCTAAATTACTAGCATAAATTCAATGCCTTTTAAGTTACTTCTGTAAAGAGTAAATACCATTAGTATTATGCATTGGCTACCTTCTTAAAACTGACTGCTTCTTACAATGATTGCATTTCTATCCATAATCCTTAAGTGAGACAAAATAATTTAGATGATATACACAGCATTTAGCACACTATATTGCTGGAAAAACAGATGAATTTTTTATGTAAAATGCTACTGAAGCATTCCTTTAAATGTACCATTCAATTTTCTACCTCAAACCCCAAAACTCTCTTTGCTGGCATAGGGATTTTCTTTATCTAGCATGCCTGATGTTGTCAGCCCCTTTCTCACTCCATATTCTGCAAGACATGCTCAGAGTTTCTTCCTATTCAATTTATGACATGATTCATTGAATGCTACAGCCTACTTGAGGATTTTTTAATATTTTCCAGCCCTGCGGTAGAAATCCATTTTTCCGATAAGAAATGTAGTGATGACCCTGTCAGCTAAGTATCCTAATTCATCTGTCTATGTGAGAAAGCTCTTCCCTCCAGGCTCCTTCTGAATTTATATATGGATTGTTCTATATGTATTAGCATCTGCAGAGAGGACCTTTCATATTTCTTTAAAAATAAAATATATATATGTATATATATTTTTTATAGCTCCAGAAGTAATAGATAATAATCAATTCAAAATATTATAATCAAACTTTTCTGGTTCTTAGGGATTTCTCTACAGTTATGAGATGAAAGAACTTATAAATGTGAGTATACAACCAGAGCATTAAAAATTAGAACGTTTCTCTGGATTCACAGCACACTATTACCAGTAGAAATTTTTCTAACCAATATAATATTTACTCTTAACTTACAAATATATCCCAAGTATTTAAAATTGATATTTGAATACGGGTCAATATTTAAAAGCATCTAAGCATGCTCTTTAAAAATCATAAAAAAATATAAATCATTACATGACTATCAGTATAAATTATCAACATTAAGGAAAATTCCTTCAACTGAATATATGGGATGGTTTGGATATAAAATATATTGTGAATATGAAATCACATGGTCAGATGTGATTAACTCTCAAGGGAGAACAAACAAAGCCAGTGTTGTCTGTAGCCCCCACATGTTTTGTACACCAATAGATTTGTGTAATCTTTTGGTCTGTTGCCTTCTCAGAGGGTTTTATGGAAGGGTGTTCTGACCCAGTGTAAACTTCATTATATTCTGAAGCTCTTAATACAGTGCTCCCAGAATTTATAGCCAGCAGTGGACACTGACAGCTGCACCTTCCCTAACCTGGATTAGCTAGTCTACTCCATCCCCTGCACATACTGTAATTCATTCAAATCTTACTGAGAGTTTCCTCTGTGTGATGCATCAAGATAGAAGTCAAATAATATAAATGGTTGATAAATAAAAAGACGAGTAAGACAAAAAAATCTCCAATCTCACAACTCTTAAAATCTAGTAAGGGAGACAGTGACATTTAACTATAGTGACAGTATAAAACACAGTATCTACTTGATAAACATGGAAAAAAAAATATATATATATTTTAACTTAGGAAGCACTTCAGGAAAGAGGTACCACTGAGTTTAGTCCTGTCAGTTGAATATGATTTTTGCAGGCAGAGATGTGGCAGATCTTGGGAATCATGGATAATTCACTGTTGCTAGCACATAAGGAAAGAAGAATATAGAAGGATAGAAATTATAAAAAGCAAATTAAAGACCATGATAAAGGGTAGTTACCATCACCTCTAAATTAGATTTTATCCATTGTCTTTGAGTCGTGTGTGAACGTTGTTTCAGCAAATTCTGAGACCTTCCTGATGATACTAAAAAACATACCATCTCAAAGGAAATCATAACTGTCCCTTTTTGAGATTTACAGTTATTTTACTCATATAATGTACCATAATAGGCACAGTTAATAAACTGGCAAAAATTTTAATCCAGGACAACAAAACATAGACAGTTTTGGTACAAATTCTAAACTATGGATTGAAATAATTATACATACAAGAATTTCTGAAGCTCTTATTTAAGCCCAGACCAGCACCAGCGCAGGAAGCTAATGTGGATGTGCTAGTTTCTAAATAGAGAAACTGAACCACCTTCCCAAAGTATTGGTTGGATTGTTGGAACTAACTTATTTTCTCTAGAGTCAGGGAACTCAAAAAAAATTCACTTAATATTCAAGAAATTTTTAGTAAAGTTCAGTCATGTGTAAACAAAAAGCTAGTAATATCCCCAGATTTCTTCCCCATCCCCCCAAAGACAGCAATAATGTTCGGTGCTGATATAGATGCCAAGAAATTGGAAATGGATTGCCAGTGGGAATGAAAATTGCTAGAACCCTTTGGAAAATAATGTATTAAAACATCAAAAGTCCAAGCAATATAAATGTAAATATAAAAATCTGAGCAATCCCTAAAGAAAGTCCAGTATATGTACATATATGCTATTACTCAATGCATATTGTGGGGGGAAAAAAATCCCTTGCATACATGTTCATTTAGAGGGAAATGACTGAACCAGTTTGGCTAAAGCATATTATCAAATGCTATGGAATTACTGAAAAAAAAAGATACTAGTGATTATTTACACATCAGCTGCTGAAAAACTACATGATGATGAGAAAGAAAAATGATTTGAATGTAGGTCATAAGTATATAGCATAATCAGATTTTTGTAAAAATTGTCAGTAACAAAAACCTCATTATGAGTGTATATGTCTGTTGGGGCATGGAAATATCATGTAGTTATATTTCTGCTATTAGCCTGACTGCTACTGAGATACATTGTTAAGAATTGAGAGAATGAAGCACATACTAGCATTGTATCCCAAGCTTCAAATCTACTCAATGACATAAGGCTTGTGGGAAAAGCAGGGAGCTTGCATTACCAACAGACGATGTTTACTGTTCTTCTTAAACTCCTTGACTCATAGTGATGACAATCTCCCAATTTACACAGAAAATAAGGGCCCCTGACTAGGAATTCCTTCGTCTCCCTACCTACCAATTTTAAAAACTTGTCCGTATTCATCCTTCTTTTCTTCCATCCCAGAGGAAGGACACTCTCCCCCAAACCAAAGCTAACGTCTACCTCTGTGCACCCTGCATTCTTCTCCCACTCTAACTTATTTTAACATTTATATCTCCAGGCAGATCTTTCCTATCTGTAAACATGCACAGGTCTCTCTTTTCCTAAAAACATGACAAACAAACAAACAAAAATTCAACCTCCTCTGACCTCTCCCAGCAAGTTATTGAGATAATTGAATAATCAGTATGGTATCAATCATGCAAAAGTTTGACTCAGAGCCTCTGGTTCCCATTTGACTAAGAACTTCTTTTAGTTTCTGGATCTTGGGATGGTCACTAAGTTCTTCTTGGGTATCCAGGACAGCTGAGATGGCAGGAGACATTAAGAAACCTCAGGCAGTAGCAATTTATCACATTTTACATTGGTATTAATTACCAAATTGAAAGTTAAAATTATTAAATTTTGACAGCAAGGAAGGCATTCCATTGTATATCAGCTGAATCTACTTACCATCTCATTTCTTACTTTTCTTTCACAGCACACTTCTTGAAATAAAAATCCACCAGACTGTAATTACAACTATTTGTAAAATGGATATTTATCACCACTACACACCTATTACAATGGCCAAAATCTGGAACACTGACAATGCCAAAATGCTGGCAAGGATGTGGAGCAATAACTCTCAGACACTGCTGGTGGGAATGCAACCTTTGGAAGACACGTTGACTTTTTTACAAAACCAAGCATACTTTTATCCTTTGAGCTGGCAATCACCCTTGGGAATTTTTCCAAAGAAGTTGAAAACTAATGTCCACATAAAACCTGCAGAAGGATGTTTATTGAAGCTCTATTCATAATTGCCAACCCTTGGAAATAACCAAGATGTTCTTCAGGAGATGGACTGATATACTATGGCACCTACAGGCAATGAAATACATTCAGTGCTAAAAGGAAATAAGCTATCTTGACATGAAAACATATGAAAGAAACTTAAACATATATTATTAAGAAGCCAATCTGAAAAGGTTACATACTCTCTCATACCAACAATGTGACATTCTGGAAAAGATAAACCATGGACAGTAAAAAGATTACTGGTTGCTGGAAGGTGTGGTGGGGGAGCAATGACTAGGTGGAGCACAGGGGATATTCCAGGCAGTGCAACTACTCTAAATGATATTGAAGAGAGATGAACTGATGTCATTATACAGATATTTAGACCCACAGAATGCACACACCAAGTGTGAACACTGTGGCAAGCTATGGGCTTTGTGTGATGATGATATGTCAGTGTCAGTTCATCTGATGTAACCAATGCACCACTGTGGTGGGCTGGTGGGAGATGGTGATGAGGTAAGCCATGAATATGGAAAGGGACGTAAGGGAAATATCTGTTCTTCTCTCATTTTAGCTGTGAACCTAAAACTGTTAAAAAAAATCTTAAAAAAAATCCATATTCTTATCCTTCATGTCTACACAGTTTAATCCACAGATTATCACGGAAATGTTTCTCATGAGATATCCACTGAATCTTCTAACCACCAGAACTTCACTCTTGAGTATGTCTGATGACTGGATTATCTGCTCTGTCAGTTTGCTGTCAAAAGTGTCCTTCCTTGGTTTCCAGTTCATTATCCTCTCCAGGTTCAAGGACCACATCTCCTGCCGCTCTGGTTTGATGATCCAAAGGTCCTTCCTCCAGCCTTCAGGATTTCTGATTCTAAACACTCTCCCTGGATGACCTCATCCCTGTCACTTTTTCACCTCTTATCATGACACCCAAATTCATAGCTTTATCTCTCGTTTCTCTCCTGAGACTGACTCATAGTCCCTGACTTACTGCTCACCGCCTCAGAGCCAGCCTCTACTTTTCAGCGAAGGTGATTCTACTTTGGAGTGTGATGAGTGTGGCATAATCACTATCTAACTACACAGAAGTTATGAATGTGGAATACTGCTTAACAGATTCAGACAGGTGCAAAAGCTAAATGACAGAAGAAATCACACACATTTACCAAAACACAATGCACTGCAGTGTTCCACAGCTAAGGAAAGCTAGAAAGCCAACACGCTTTGATGGCTAGGGTCTCTTTGGGATCATTGACTTGAGATTTTGTTTCTTTCTTTCCTTTTTTTGTTAATTTAATGTTTCCCCTGTGGCCTGAAAGGCTAATGAAGCTTCAAAAGTTCCTGCCAAGGTCCCAGACGGTAACTTATGCAGAAGAAGCTGGGTCATTAAGCTAAAGGTCTGGATGAGCATCTTCTCTAACAAGCGGAAAGGTGATCTTGACCCACATTGTCATTCAGGGAATAACTTTCCTGAGTCCCAAGACTAGAACCATAATTGAGTCTCATACATGAAAGGCAATCAGATAAAAAAGTTTTTGGCTAGTTTTGCTTTCCTATAGCTTGGGATCTTGACAAATCTTTTAAAAACAGAGGTTTCTAATAAATAGTAATTTAGACAGTCATTTGATTTCTCAGAAATTCCTGACGGATACAAATAACTAAGGAAGTTTTTAATTTAACTCACAAGAGAAAATACATAGTTCACTTCCAATGTCAAATTATTGTATACCATAGTTTTAATTTCTGATATATCTTAAAAAACTTTCAATTATTCAAAACCTTCCAGTTATTCAAGTTGGCAAAATATTTGCCAAATTTTACTAAGAAACAAAACAATCTAATTTTTCTGGAAGATTTTTTCATTTAACATAATAAAAATATTTTAAGTAGTAAATAAAAGGGTTGGAATATAAATGTTTTGTCCCAGTCAGTTAAAATCTACCACTGACATATATCTAAGGAATCTAGAGTGTGCCTATAAATATGGTGGTCAATATGAATACAGAGTCTTTTTTAAACAGAAAATAAACCTCAAGATACATTGAGTGATGTTTAAAAGTGCATTAAATTTATCTTAAGATGAAGCTAGCATTGATGTTACAAACTCATGATTAAAGAACACCCATATTTTTGTAAATGCACTTGGTATTTCAAAAAGAATTAATCTGCGAATTGCTCAGAATAAGAAATTAATTACTAGTAACGTGAAGGGATATATCTGGGGCAGAATAAATAATTTTGTATATATGTCTAGAAGTAAATCTGCAGTGGCACCAAATCAAAATGCATATACCTATTTCAGAAACAAAGCACGAAAATGTGCTCTACTACAGATGCAGAATATATTCATAAATTTAATAAAAACCATGAATTAATGAAAACTGAAAAATTTTAATGAAAGGCAACAGAGGTCAACTGTGTAAAAAAATAGTAATTTCCAGAGAGATAACTTCTTGGATGTTGGTGTAATAATAACATCAATCTCTTACATAATTATGTCACTATCAGTAATAATATCAACCTCCCCATAAAATATCACTATTCAGTATCTTCAAATTGCAACATTTAATGAGTATTTCCTATCAATATTTTCTAATAATCACACAGTAATGTTCAATATTTAAGTACATTCTTAGCAATTAGTATTTTCTTCCACTTGACTTTTCCACCACCATGTCACATGCATTTGTTTTCATCTTTTAAGAAACTATAAAGCAGTATAACCAGAGTGGATTAAGACATTTATCAAATGGTGTGTTAGAGGCCCTGGGAAGTTGTAAATCTTAAAACATTTATGATCAAAGTCACCTTTCTTCTGTTACAATAATAGATTTTAGCTAATTTCCTCTTTAATATAAATTTTCTAAAAAGATGATTTTCCAAAAGATATATATATATATTTTTTTCTAAATGGTAGGACTAAAACTCAAGGCTTTCCAAAGAAACAGACCAATAGGATGTAAATAGTAATGGAGAAGACTAGGTGCGTGGAGTTTTTTTTGTTTTTTTTGTTTTTTTTGTTTTTTTTTTTTTTTTTTTTTTTTTTTGCTTTTTAGGGCCAGCCACACTTGTGGTGTCTGGAAGTTTGGAAGTTCCCAGACTAGGAGTCGAGTCCGAGCTACAGCTGCTGGCCTACACCACAGCCACTGCGGCGTGGGATCCGAGCCATGTCTGCGACCTACACTACTGCTCACGGCAACGCAGGATCCCCAATCCACTGAACGAGGCCAGGGATTGAACCCTCATCCTCATGGATACTAGTCGTGCCTAGTTTCCACTGAGCCACGATAGGAATTCCCAGGTGTGTATTTTTATTTTTTAACCTTCTTTTGATATTATTTCAAATGTATAGAACATTTGCAAAAACATACAAAAATTCTAGTATGCTTTTTAAAAAAGATTCACTACTTATTTACACATAGTTCCATTTGATGTCTCATTCTGTCTCTCCCACCTACACACACTTTAGTGTATGTTTCCTAAGAACAAGGGAATTCTCTTATTTAACCACACAATGAGCCAAATCAGGAAGTTTAACGTTGATATTCTTCTATTACAATCATTTTTGCATACCTCTTCTTTATCCCCAGTCCAGAATGGAATCCAGAATCGTGCTTTAAATTGCAGTCTCTGCATAGTCCACTTTAATCTGGAAGCCAGTGTTTCCCAGTGTTTTCTTAGCATTCTTCCTCTTGAAATGTTTGATGAAGCCTAACTCTTCGTTAGAATCCCCCTAAAGATGAGTTTACCTGTTGTTTTCTCATGATTAGAGTAAGTTTATTTCCTTCTGACAAGGACACAGAATGTGTCCTTCTAGATATACCATGACGCACATGATGTCACTTTATCCCAATGTTGATGGCAATAATTTTGATGACGGGATTGAGGTGTCATACTCCATATTTCTCCATTAAAATTCATATTGGTTATTTTTGTAATTTATAAATAGTTTGACATGAAGTCAAGATGATGCTCTTCATCAAAGATTTACCCACTAATTTCAGCAAAAATTGATAATTCTTATCTGAATCATTACTCTGATAGCTACAATATAGTAATTTTCTAACCTCTCATTTCTTCGGCATTTATTCGCTCATATTCTATTGTAAGGAAAGAATTATTCCTTCTTTCCCTTTCATTCATTCCTCTTTTACATCAATTTGAACTCATAGGTTCCCACTCTGTTAAGTGGATTTGATGTTTTACTGTTCATATTTGTTTCTGATACTCCAATTATATGAGATTCATCCATTTGGAGCCTCTTCAGTATGGATCCAGGGTATGATTAACTTGTCCCTATCCTTGTTCGAGAAATTATTTACTTCTAGAACAAGATATTCTAGGCTTATCCTTACTTTTCCTGCCTAGACCCTAGAACACTCCATTTCTCTAAGGAACTCTGGTTACTTTGATTAGAGAATGTTATTTACAAAGTAGGATTTGGGCAACAGATATAGCTGTTGCTACTGATGTGATATTGCTTATACATACTCTCAACAAAGCTAGAAAAGGTGTGTGTGTGTGTGTGTGTGTGTGTGTCTAAATATCATCTACATATCTGTATATCTAACTATAATGAAAAGCTATGAATTAACATTTATAGTTCTAATTCCAATACAACAAAACAAATACTTAATTTGTTAAGTATTTAATACTTAACAAATTAACAAATTAAGTATTAAGTATTTAATACTTAATACTTCCCTTTTCCACATTAGTATTACAATATATAATATCTGGGAACTGGCTCCCAGTATCCTGAATGTATTTCTCATTTGACCAAGCCTCAAATACCAGAAAACATTTTCAGGCTTGCTAATACATGGCACTACCAAAGAATAAATCATACTAGTTGAGTATTTGTTTATAGTTATTGATTGTGTGGGTATAGGGGTGGGGGTAAGTGGTTAGTGGTTATATACAGCGAAATGCACAAATCTTAAGTGGACCATTCAGCAAGTTTTGACAACCACAATCCCCCATAATCCATACTCCTATCAAGATATTGAACTTTACCAATCACTTGAGGAATTTCATTTGCCTATCCCTAACCAAGCACCAATGTTCCAGTTTTTTCACTA
Source organism: Catagonus wagneri (assembly GCA_004024745.2). Classification (NCBI taxonomy): domain Eukaryota; kingdom Metazoa; phylum Chordata; class Mammalia; order Artiodactyla; family Tayassuidae; genus Catagonus; species Catagonus wagneri. The sequence goes on along the minus strand of PVHT020002874.1, from coordinate 1,073,878 downwards.
TTAGATTGTTTCCATTTCAAGCACTTCATATAAATGACATCATATATTAGATACTCTTGTCCCATCTTATTTTATTAGGTGCAATGTTTTTGAGATTCAGACATATAATTGCCTGTATCAGCAGTTTATTCCTTTCTATTAGTATATAGAATTCACTGTATAACTACACCACAATTTGCTTATTCTTTTTCTCTTGATGGATACACGTATTTTTTCACTTTTGGCAATTTTAAATCATGATGCTTTGAATATTTATGAACAAATCTTGCATGAAGATATATATTTTATTACTCTTGGGTAAATACGTAGTGGTATAATTGCCAAGTGAATGAAGAGGGATATTTATAACTCTATGAGAAAATGTCAAAACACAATCCAGAGTGATTACACCATTCTAAAGATTGATCAGAATGTATGAGTTACTCCACATACTCAGCAACAGTTGGTTTGGTAAGCCTTTTTTCAGTTGAGTCATTCTAACGTGTGAAGGTATCTCCTTATGGTTTGGATTTGCATTTCCTTGATGACATAAATTTGAGCGATTTTTATTGCTAATTGACCATTCATATATCTTTCATTGTGATGTAATTTTCTCTTACCCATTTTATTGGATTGTCTTCTTTAACCATGAATTTGTAGGCCTCACTTTAGATAAAAGACCTTTGCCCCATATAGTTTTATACATATTTATTCCAGTCTGTGTCTTTGTGCTTATTTTATGTGTTTTCTTAATAAATATACATTAACTATAGATGCAACTGAAACAATTTTCATATAATTTTTAGTAAAGAGCAAATTTTAAAGTTATGGCTATTGTTTTTTGTGTCTTAAGCCAAAGATATATACTTCCGTATTCAATTTAAAAGTTCTTCAGATTTTATGTTTAGGTCTATAATCGATCCATGAATTGATTTTTCTGTATGGTGTGACACATATACACATGCATGTAAAAATATACAATCAACTGAACATTTTTTAAAAACCATTTGTTCATAATGGTTTTCTTTACCAGTTGAATCACTTTAGCAACTTTGTTGATGGTTAATTGACCTTACTCTTTTGTTTCAGTGATCAATTTGTCTAATTTAATGCTAATTCCATACTGTCTGGAATAATGTAGCTCTAATTTTTATGTCAAATACTGTAAATCCTGCAATCATAAATATCATTTTCAATATTAATTTGGTTATTCTATGTCCTTTATATTTGCATGTAGATTTTTTTAATGAATTTATCTTTTCCATAAAACAGGCTACTGAGATTTTGATTCATATTACACAATATCCTTACATTAATTTGGAGGAGAATTGACATCTTAATAATATTGAGTGTTACAACCCATAGACTTGGCGTGTGTTTCCAAATTTTTAGATATATTTCACTGATTATAGAATTCTTATTAGATTTGTATGATTTTCCTTAAAAATACTTTAAAATATATTTCTGTTTATCGTTATTTCATTGTTTCTTATGAAAAGTATTGTTATCCAGTATTTGATATAGCTTATATCAGCTGCTTTCAAAATTTTTTATTCATCTTTAATTTTTGAACATTTTACTCTGAAACAATAAGGTCATTGATGCTTCTTTGTATCATGCTTTGAGTTTGCTGACTTACTTTGTTCTTGAAGTCATTTGTTTTTCACCACGTTCAGAAATCCCTGTCTATAATTTATTCATATATACTCTCTGCTCCATATTTTTCTTTTTATTCTGCATGTCCAGTTACATGTTCCTGAGTTTTGGTTCTTTTTTTAAAATCATTATCTTTCCTTAAGTAAGAATAGTTGGTATTAATTTAAATTCAAGTTTACTTACTCTTTCCAACCTTTCTCCAGTATTGTTAAAATCATCCTATTAAATGTTTAACTTTAGATATTTTATTGTGAATTCTATAATTTCCATTTGGTACTCTTGATACGTGGTTAGATAGGTAAATAGGTATACTTCACATCTGCTTTCTGACTATAAACATATTTTCCTTAAGGTCCTTGAGTATATTTCATATGGCGACTCCAAGTCTTTATCTTCTAATTGCAACATGTGTACATCTCCCGTTTCTGATGTCTTTAATGCCGCTTGCCTCTTACCTTGACTCTAAGTCGTATTCCTCAGTTTTCTTGGCATATATATTATTTTTTAAACTAAATTTTGTGGATCTATTATAAACTTATATTCTGTTATCTTCCTCTGAAGAAACTTTTTAGTTATGGCTAGCAGGTGACTTAGTGGGACTGACCCCAGGCACTGTCTCCCGTGTAGTGGACAGCAGCTATGCTCACTACTCAGTTCTTTTAGGGTTCCAGATGTCTGCTGTGTGTGGAATTTTGGAGTTTCCCTCATGTAAGCACAGGTCAGGAATGAGCCAAAGATTTAAGAAGAGTTCATATGTAGATCTGAGGTTTCTTCCCTCTGTGGTTCCCTTAATGGAGTCCCCTCTTACTTTCAAGCCTCTCTTGTAGACTCAAACCTCAACATCTGACTCTTCAAGCCAGTAAGACCATAGCTTTTGGCTTGAGCTCCATTATCAGGTGCCATATGAGCTAGGAGTGCCTTCTGATGCAGTCTTATAAATATGAATCTCACCCAGCATAATTCTCTTCCTTTAAGGGTCAAATCCCCACCAGCTTCTCAGCTTTCTTATGATCATTTTCCTATGCCTGTTTTTATATTTTCCCCAGAGTTTATCATTTTTAGTTCCTGGAATTGCTGCTATTCCTGAAACTGGAACTGAGTGTTTTTTTTTTTGTTTTTTTGTTTCAGTCATCGTAAGGAATTATGATTCAAATATTTTCAACCTATAAAAACTGGCAGCTATTTTTCTTATTCTGCCAGGAACAGTGCTATGCTATATATTATACATACACACCTTGACACCATGAACAAGCATATAATTGGATTTAATCCTAAAAATAACTTTGGAGATAAGAATATTTATCCCATTTTACACTGCAATAAGTAAGGCCAAGAGACACTGTTGCTTGGGCAAGTTCAAAAAGTTAGATACAGTAAAAATTAATCATAGTCATGTCACATTCTATCGCAATTCATTGTATACCCTCATTTCCAATACTTCCTAAATCTAAAATTTCAGAATGTTAACACCATTGATGAGTACCAATTAAGCAGTATCATTTAATAGTTAAGGTCATGGGCTTCAGAATGATACAGGCTTGGCTTTTAGTACTGTCTCATCACCTATTCTCTATACGTAATGATCAAATTTTCAAAAAGGAATGATAGTAATAACATAAAATTGCTGAGACGATTAAATGTGTTATCTCATGCAGACTATCTGATATACTTAGAAAGTGTTGAATAGATATTAGATTTTACAATAACTATTAAATAGAGTTTTATTTCAAGGTACTAAGAATTTAATCTTCTTGCAAAATAATTTTTTTAAACGGTCTCATGATTTATGTATACCGAAGCTGATCTATCACAGCTGGATAAAGAATCCCAATAACATACAAAATGAGAAGAAAGGGAATGAAAATCTGCTGGAGGTGTACTATATGCCTAACACTGAGATAGGCACTTTAAAATACATTATTGTATTTTATTTCCACAGCACTCTGTAAAGTACACGACTTTCATTTTTCCAAATATGAAGAAAAAAATTTACAAAAGTTAAAGTAATTTATCCATCAACATAAACTGTTATCTCAGATACTATTAGAACCGTAGGCTGCCTAACACATTCCGCATACCCATGCTACAAATTTATATGCTATGTATGTAGAGTGAGTACTGAGTCTTAGAATACCTTTATAATTAAAAGAGAATCCGCTGTTTCAATGCTTTATAAACTTCCTTTCCTGAGTCTCTTTCCTTCTACCACCCTCAAATTACTGTCCTAATTTTCTTCCTTCAAAACTTCATGCCAACATAATTCAACTATGTCTCAATACCTCTGTCTTTCTCTGTACCCATTTATTTCATTTTTATTGGAATGGTTCCAAAACGTAGTTTTATGTTCCTCAAAAACCTTTCACGTGCCACATAATCACATTTTATACTGTTTCAGGCACTGAGAAGAGTGAATTAGACTTAGATAGTCTTATCCCTTTTCAGAAGGTTTTAACTGCATTGATTTTATTAAATCATATATATGATCACTTACTGACTTACCTAGCTAATGCATTCTGTACTAGTCCATGTTTCCAGCAGTCCTAACCAATGGTCCCAATTAGAACAATGTATCACTATATATACACATTTTAATGGCTGCACCCATGGCATATGGAAGTTCCCAGGCCAGGGACTGAATCTGAGCTATAGCTGTGGCCATGTCTGTTCCTTTAACATACTACACTGGGCCGGGGTTCGAATCCATGCCTCTACAGCAACTGGAGCCACTGCAGTTGGATTCTTAACTCACTGTGCCACGGCAGGAACTCCCAATATAATGATATTTTAAAGTGGTGCAGCCATTATAAAAATGGTCTGAGAAATAGGAGGAAAAACATCAGTTAGTATATGTAAGATTATAAATATTAGTTCTAGAAATAATGAAAGAATCAGTCAAACAGACATGAAACAGCCATCAAGGGGGTGGGGACAGAGTTACATATAATAATAATAGATGAAGAGAGTATGACACTGGATTCTTCCTGAGGATACTCATTCTTTTACACTACAAATGGTTTTAGGCAATTTATGATGTTTTGTACAGTTTGGGTCACAATTTTTTAAGAGCTTAATCAAAGATTAGGGATCAAAATGAATCATCTCTCTCAATTTGCAGAAGGAAAAAGATACAAAGAAGATTCATCACAGATCAGGAGTAAGAAGAAATCGATTAGAGTCTCAGCTTTGCCTCTAACATCGAAAGACATTACAATTCTTTGACCAAGCTGAAGAGGGTCATCCATTTCCTACACTCTTTTTTCACTGTACCTGAATTTAAGACTGGTCATCAGGGGTCTGTTAAGTCACAATTCATAACGTGTCTTTTCCATGCAGGTAAAGGCTATGGTGGGGCACCTCTGATTCCTGGCATCTCTACATAACAGCTCTTTTCCATGTACTGGCAGTTTAGGGGATCGTGGAAGTTTTTGACCATGTGACCATTTGTGACCATGTAACCATTTGACCATGTGAAGTTTTTGACCACATACGCTGGAAGAACTGGGTGCTAGAACACACTTCCTTAGCTCCTACTTGTTCATAATTCTGTGACTTAAAACTTATGTTAAGTGCTACTTCAACTAACACAGAATTTGTTGTTTCATCACCTTCCTCCTTATTTTTCTACCTTTAAACCCCTTACAGTACTGACTTCAGTCTTTATATTGGTTTACATGGTGTCGAAAACTAACATTCAAAAAATTTCATTGTTTTTTAAATAAATAACTATGGTAGTTATAACTGCTAGTGATTCTAATAAAACTTCACAAATAGGGCAAAAAAGATCTTTAATTTAATGTATATATCCTAACATGAATATTCTAAAACATGTAATAAAGAGATCAACCTAGTCTTAGGGTTGAAATCCAGTGATTTCGATAGAGTGAAGTCTAGGAATACCAAAGGTTTGCGGTATCAGTGATTACCACTTTAATTTCCCTTTAACAGCAAACTTTTATCTTTTTCATGGTTATCGTTTAGAAGGAATATATCATGACAGTTCAGAGCATCAGTATTGGCGGCAAATGCCTGGAAGCAACTCTCTCTCATCCCTCAGCCCTTGCTTGACCTCTCCAAGTTTCCTTGAGATCTCTATGCCTCAGTCCCAGTGCTATCAAGATATTCAAGTGCTACCCTGAAGGGCTGACTCCAAGGATTAAATGAGATAATAAATGTAAAGGCTAGAACAGGACTGGGATGACATCAATCACTCAGTATGTTTGTAATTTGGTGTACTCTTCCTCTGAGGATTCAGAAAATTAATGAGAGAGGAAAAAAGTAATATTACATATACTCTACCCCCCACTTCCACTGCCCTCTCATATCTATCTTCTCAAACAAATCTCCCAAGACCTAGTTCAAATACCATCACTTATAACAATGTATTTCACTTTTATGAGCTCTAAAATATTTGTTTGCTATCCTATCTGTTTTGGAAAGAGATCATATACTATTTTACACCATGTTAAAAATATTTTATATTGGCATTGCTTACCTCCAACACATTTTTAACATGCTTAAGGGGGAAAGGCTTCATCTTATATTGCTTTTGTGCTTTTAGATTTTCCTGGGGAAAATTTAATTCTTTCCACAGTATAGAGTATAAGTGTAATAGAATTGGTACCACAGAGTGGGATTTCATAGATATCCTTCTCAAGCCACAAATGAAAAACAAGCATGTAGTCTCCAGACATCTCAACATTAGAAGTCATTCATGTCACAGTCAATGTCAAACCATCAATCATCAACTTGAGCTGTTTTATAGCACTTGAGTCACTGACTCATTTGTTAGGAAAAGATGGACAGACAATGAAACTTAGACGCCAATTAAATTCAACTGACTTGTTTTTGGAGGAGTCGAGGAAGATGGACTTAATCTGCTTCACTTTCTTCTAAAGTTATACATACATAAAAGAGACAAGTTGTGGATGAAATGAGCAGTAGAGTATTAAACTTCATGTTTGAACACACTTTGTGAATACTGCCAGTGAGGTAAATTATATAAATCTTTAGAATTACAAAATAGTATAAAAATCTCACATAAAATATTTTTTCATTTTCTAGAAAAAAATGGAGAATTTCACTACTAAAGAAAAATATTTCCTTAATTTGTACTTTAATTCCCAATATTGTTTTGCATATTTAAAAACTTAAGGCCAGTTCCCATCATAGCCACAAAGGCAAAAACTGTATAAACAAATCAACAAATTGATTTCATAAATGTACATATGTAATGCCCAAGTTGGATTTAGTCTAGGAATGGAGATTAGTATTAACTAATTAGTATAATTAGTCACATCGACAGATTAGAAGAAATCACATGATCGTTATAATACATTAATAAAAAACATTTGATAAAATTCAATATCCAAGGATAGAAAGCCCAGAAATAAACCCAAGCGTCAATGGTCAAGGAGGCAAGAATATACAATGGAGAAAAGATAGTCTCTTCAACAAGTGGGGCTAGGAAAACTGGACAGCTACATCTAATGAATGAAATTAGAACACTCTCTACCACCATACACGAAAATAAACTCAAAATGGATTAAAGACCTAAATGTAAGGCTAAATACTATAAAACTCTTAAAGGAAAACAGGCTGAACACTCCTTGACATAAACCACAGCAATATCTTATCAGATCGACCTTCTAGATTAATAACAATAAAAACAAAAATTAAAAAATGGGATTAATTAAACTTAAAAGTTTTTGCATAGCAAAAGAAAGGCTAAACAAAATGAAAAGACAACCCACAGAATGCAAGAAAATATTTGAATATGAAGCAACTGACAAGAGTTTAATCTCCAAAATATATAAACATCTCCCATGGCTCAGTATCAAAGAAAAAAAAATCAAGAAATGGGCTGAAGATCTAAATAGACATTACTCCAAAGAAAACACACAGATGGTAAAAAAAAAAAAATGCATGAAAAGATGCTTAACATTGCTAATTATCAGGGAAATGCAAATCAAAACTACTGTGAGGTACTACCTTATACTAGCCCCAATACCATCCTCAAAATGTCTACAAATAATAAATATTGGAGAGGTTGTGGAGAAAAGGGAACCCTCTTACACTGTTGGTGGAAATTTAAACTGGTACGACCACTATGGAAACCAGTATGGAGATTCCTCAAAAAAACTGAAAATAGAACTACATCTGATCCAGCAATCCCACTCTTGGGCATCTATCTGGAGAGAACCGTAAATCAAAAAGATACAGACACCCCAATATTCATTGCAGCACTATTAACAATAGCCAAGACATGGAAGCAATCTAAATGTCCATCAACAGAGGAATGGATAAATATGTGTGTGTACACACATACACACACACACACACACACACACATACAATGGAATGTTACTCAGCCATAAAAAGAATGAAATAATGTCACTTGCAGCAATATGGATGGATCTAGAAACTATTATACTAAGTGAAGTTAGACACTGAAAGACAAACATCATATGATATCACTTGTATGTGGATTCTAACAAAAAGGATACACATTAACTTCTTTGTAGAACAGAAACAGATTCACAGACTTTGAAAAACATATGGTTGCCAAAGGGGACAGGTAGGTGGGGTGGGAGGGATGGACTGGGGTTTGGAAGTGGCATATGCACACTGAAGTATATGGAACAATTGGCCAAAGGAGACCTGATGTATAGCACAGAGAACTCTATCCAATATTCTGTGATAAACTATGTGGGAAAAGAATCTGAGAGAGCATGGATATGTGTACATGTGTGATTGACTCACTTTGTTGTACAGCAGAAACTATCGCAACCTGTAAATCAAATATATTTCAATAAACTTAAACAATCAATATCTAGTCATTATAAAAATCCTTAGCAAACTAAGAATAGAAGGGAATCATATCTAAGATATGCAAAATCTACAGAAAACCTCACATTTACAGGTGAATAACTACAATGATCACTTTGATTTTGGAATTAAGACAAGAAGAATCACTATGTATACTTTAATATAGTAGGAAGTTTTAGACAACGCAGCAAGGTGAGAAAAATAAATAATATGCATAAGAATTGGAAATAAGGGAAAATTATCTGTTCCATAATAATACTACTATATACAAAAGAACTTACAGGTATATTTATATAATTAATTAAGAGGTTCTATGAGGTTGTTGGATATAAAATTGGCATACAACATATATTACATTCTTACAAGCAACAGCAAGGAAAACAAAATTTTAATACATTATAATGGCAATGACCTATTAATATCAAGTTAGATATTTTGGGATTGCCTATAAATATATGTATATGACATCATCCAAGAAAATTATACATTTTACTGAGAAACAGTAATGGCATTAAAAGAAGTTAACTAATCAATATATATACAACCATCCCTGTTTGAAAGATGAAATATTGTGAAGATGTGAACACAATGTAATCCTACTCAAAATCCCAATAAATTTGGAAGAATACGACAAGCCAACTTAAAAATACATACGGAATTTGAAGTATCAAAACACTCTTGAAGAAGAACAAGGCTCAAGCAGACAAAAACAAACTTCTTATAAAGCTCTACAATTGAAGAAACTATGGTACTCATACTGGGACCAACACTTAGACAACAGAACAAGATGTAAAGCCCAGAAACAGACTCATTCATTTATGGACACCTGGTAAATGAGATATTTAGCACTACAGAATAGTAGAGAAAAACAGGTTTTGCAGAAAACAGTTTGGAGCCAAGTGAGAAGCCATTTCAACAGAAAATAAGATAAATGGAATTTACAAGTCCCTGTTTACAAAATTCATGTCAAGATTCACCTTTATGTAAACACATATCCATAATATTTTGAAAAATTTTCAAGAACATATCTTTATTTCTTGGTGGTAAGAACTATTTTTATAAACCACAAAGCACTAATCATAAATTACATGATTGATATATTCTACTGTATAAATATCAGAACCATCTGTGCATCAAAAATCACCATCAAGGACTGAAAATACAAACCACAGTATGGGAAAAGATTTTTTTTTAAATATAGTTAAAGAAGGACTAGAAAACAGTAACAACCACGAAAACTCCTACAAGTAATGAGACAAGACAATTTGCACTTTACAAAGAGGGAATACAAATAGCCAGTAACCATTAGTAAAGAGGGAAATGTAAATTAAAGCAAGTAAGATTCCACTACAAACTCATGGAGTGAGCAACAGTTTTAAAGTCTGACAATACATATGTCAATGAGGATGTGAACAACAGTAAGTATCACTGCATGCTGGTAGGAGTATAAGTTGGTACAACTATACTAAAATGCCATGTGGCATCTAGTAAACCTAAACCTAAGCGTATGGAAAACTTATGATTCAGCAATTTCACCCCTCAGCATACACTGTAGAGAAACATACTCCTGTGCAACAGTTTGTATATGTGTGTGTGTGTGTGTACATACATGTGCACACAAACAGTGTACACATGTACACATACAAGACAGCTTTTGGAAGCATTGTTCTTAATAGTCCTAATGTAGAAACACCCACATATTCTGTCCATCAGCAGAAGAGATCAATACATGGCATTACAGACATAAAATGTTCAGCAATTAAAGTGAATAAATCACAGCTGCACATATTAAAATAGATGGAACTTACAAACATAATTTTGAGCATCAGATATCAGACACAAAATAATGAAAACAGTATAATGCTGTTCAAAAACAGGCAAAATTTTGTTAAAGATGCATATATATATAGATGAAACATATATTTATTTTAAAATACAAGGGAATGATTTTCAGTAAAGCTAGGAATATTAGTTACAAATGGGGAAACAGAGGGAGTTTATAATCTGCAAGAGCCCATGTTTCCTGGAAAGGTGCTTCTGCCATGCTGGCAAAATTCTACCTTCTGATTTGATGGTGTTTACATGGAACTTACTTTATATGCAGTTCATTAAATGATACATATATGTTTTATACTATATGTCATATGAGAAATATAAATAATCTTAGAACTAGAATATTTGCATAAGTATAGCCTTGATCACATTTAAGTAAAAATTACTTGACTAGGATAATTACTTGACTAGTACCATTATTCATAATAAATAGAAAGATGTAAATTTGAGTGTAATTGTTATTTGTATCAATGAAATCCCATGCGCTATTTGTCCCATTGTGAGGTGCTGAAAATGAATATGGCTAGTGGACATTCCATGACACAACAATGAACAAACGAAAAATTTGGAAATCCCATGAAAAAACAATATGAAGCTTGTCTTCAAATCTCACTCCATCAACTGCAATTTAGAATGAAAAAATGAACAACTCCCCATATAGTATATCAACTGGGTTTGGTAACAGTGTTCCCCAGACACTGATTTCTACTACAGGACTGTATAACTTTTTCTAATAATATATTCCAATAATTCAGTTATGTAAACACCCTTTTTAGGTGAAATTTCTCTTAACGATTCATAAATCCACAAAAGTATGTGTGAAAAATGAAATATTACTACTCTAGCCAGGTTTATCAACACATAAATCCAATCATGTCTTCTAAAAAAAGTAAATGAATTGCTTACATTAACCAGAAAAAAAACTAGTAGAAAAAAATGCATAAGAAATTCATGACAAAGTGTAGGAAACAGAAATAGAGAGGACTGCAAAATTTTATTTTGTGTGGTTTAGGGACTGACTAATTACCGGATGTCCAATTACTTGTGGTCCTCTATAGTTTAATTAAACATTTCCAGAAAATAAAAGCAATCCTTTTGATCTAGACCTTTATCCACCTCTCTTTTCTCCTCAAAATACTTTTTACAAAATCGGACACAGCAGCAATAGAACCCATCAGGTTGTATTTGATTTTTCACCTTTTTTTTCAAAAAATGAATATCTTCTTCCCACGTATCATTTCCCAATTCCAAAAACTGGTGCTGTGGATTCTTAAGGATGCACTAGACACTAAACAGTTGGACTATGCTGGGAAAGAACTAATTGTGGTCTTATTTCATCTGGTGCAATGGTGCCATCTACAGATGGTAATGTGCATTTCCACAAGCGCCTACAAAAGGATTCAAAATTAAGGCTCTAATGCAAAATTCCAAAAGAAGCAGGTTTAACCCTAATTTTTTACATTTTGTAACTTTTTTTTCTTTTTGGACTACAGTATAATATAAAAATAACTCATTTATGTGCCATGAAAATGTAACTCAAAATCTATGTGTATATAATTCAGAGGAATTAACCCCTGTGTCAAAAGACAAAACAATAGATCTAGAGATAGTATCAAATTTTAATACTTTTAGGTAAATTACTGAATAAAATAGAATAGGTATATGATACTGGTCTTCCCACAATAAGCTTAAGATCAAGCTAAAATTCAAAGCTGGCACAGGCAAAATAATTTGAATTAATTCTAAATTTTGTGAGTAGATTTTTCAGAACAACAACAGAAACAGTACACTTATAGAAATAGGAGGAAAAATGATATGTGCTGAGTACACTTACTTGACATCTTTTCTCTAATTCTCACACCTCCTCGCCTTGTGAGGCAAGTTTTAACTGAGCTACATCCAAATTAATTTCCTAAGCCCACACTGCTAAAAAGTGGGAGGGTAAGGATTCGGATCCATCAGTCTAGCTTCAGGACTACTCCTCTTTCCATTCTACCACAACCATAAACCCCAGGGGAAAATCCTCCACAGCTTTAAAAAGTGGTGAGAGGGTCTGGCACCCTTGCTTTTCTAAGGGAACTCATGAAAGTATCTACTATGTCGCTTTAAAATATGCATTAATACACACCAACTGCTGAGCTCTGTTACACTGGATGTTTTTCTTGCAAAGATATACTATAAATAAAAATCCTAATAAAATATGATCCAGGAAACAGCTGTTTCCTAGGATAAAGGCATATAAATGACTAAGCAGTTAATTATCCTCCCCTTGATTTCAATGCTGGGTGAATTCACCCTTTCTTAAACTAGACAGAATAGGAATATGCAATGAGTAACCCCAGTTGACAGCATCTGTTCTCTCTCTGAAATGAAACCCATCATGCTCTCCCTTCCCCTCTAACCCACGCTGTTTTTCTGGTCATAGCTTTCCTATCATGGGAAGAAAGAAGCACCGAGAAAGGAAACAAGTGTCTCCTACAGTTCTCCCAATGCCATCCAATGATGCTTTCTTTGCATGTGCATGCATTCATTCAACACATTCTCTCCTATGCCTGCCCCCATGTCACGAGCAGAGAGCACAAGTTTGAACAAGACATAGTCCTTGCCCACAAAGAACTTATAGTAGCAGAGGAGTGTGTGTGAGAGGCAGTAGAGTCAAACACAAATAAATTGCACGGAGTAAGTCATCATTAAATATTTATCAAATGAAGCCGTTTCTGGCTAACTTAGCCCTTATTCCTCTCCCCCTCTGACCTCTTGGAAGACCACAGCATTTACACCGTGTAATGTTATTTCACTAGGTAAACTGCAGGAGGAATGGGACAGGGAGTTATACTCCTTGGCTATCCACATATAACCAAGTAAGGACTCAACAAGGATTTTATGATGTGCTCTTTGTAGTCGTGGAACTGGGAGGGAGGAGCTCAATGAGAGGAGGAAGAAATAGAAGAAGAGAAAGAAAAAAAGGAAGAGCAGAAAAAGGGGGCATCTCAACTGAATTATTTTTTGCTTGAGGAAAAAGAAAACTTTTCTAACCTGTGGGGGGAAAAAAGCATACTTTCTATTTCAGTGGAACCTGAGTAGAAAACCACAAATCCAGGCAGAGGATTTAGTCTTTAGTGAGAACTCGGTCCCCTGCAGGATGGGGAGGTGATGCTGGGGCCAGAGCCAGCGTGCTGACGACACATCACATCACGCTCACTTAGGAACCATGACGCCCAGATTGTCATTACCTTGGACCCGATGATTCAGGTGCCTGTGGGGTCCGGGCATTGCCTCTCTGATACCTTCTATATCATTTTTATGGTAACAGTACTATAAAAATACAAGTATGCCAGTCTTAGAAGAATTCAAGGAAAGAAAGGAACACAGGAGAATGAACAGTGTTTCACACTGCTTTCGCTCACTGACCCACCAAGAGCGACGCATGCTCTGGGCTGCTGTGCTCTCTTTCTTAAATGAAAGTGGTAGTCTTTCTAGTCATTCTACTGCACAGTCATTCGTGCTGGACTTTTCAAATTAGCATTGAAGGCAATTAGAATGCAAGTCGTGTCTATAATGTTCTTGAAATCTTCCAAATGCCTGCCATAGAAAAAAAATAGACTCCAGACGTTTGCCATCCTCATGGACAACAGCATTCAGTCAACAAGTGACAGGATGATACAAGGAATTAAAAATTATTTTATTCCAACGAAAATTTGAGGATAAATTTCAATATTATTTCTGTAAAATTACTGAACATTACAGTGTCAGGCATCTTGTCCAAAATACTCTGCTAAAACTGAATTTACAAAGCCTATAAATGGCAGATTAATACGTATATATACAGATCTGTATATACAGAGACATAAAGAGAAATAGATACAAATACAGATGTGTATGTGATAGAATTTCAAGAGTATGTACAGATATATTTGAAAGCTATATCAAACCTTTTAGTTAAGATTATCTAAAACCTTCACCTAAATACTGATTATCAAAACCAGTGTACACATGGAAAGGATTTAACTTTGCAGGAAGGAGGTATTTTAAATCAGCTAAGTGTCAAAAAATGCACTACTTTAAAAAATTAATCTGGTTTTCTAAATTAACTAGGTTATTTCTAAAGCAAAATGTCTTGCTTTCATACAAGGAGGAGATATGGGAAGAAATTTGGATGGCATCAGTGCTTGGCACATTTTCTAAACATCCCGCTTTACATCTAAGACCTGGCAAACCCCATCTGGCCCATCCTCCCCACCCTCTCATCCCTGACCCGAAAGACATGGGTGAAGATGCTTCTGATATTGACCCCACTTGCTCCTGGATCACCCAAGACTAACCCCATCTTTGCACAAACCTCCTACTAAAGAATATGATTCTGTTGTGCAAAAGCTCTTTACCTTAGTGAGGGCTGGAGGTTCTCACTATCATGCTAAACAGGAGTTTGAGACTTGGCAGCCTGATGCATGGCCGCCTCTGTACCACACCACAGCAGCCGAAACTTTGGCAGCCAGTCAAAAGCTAATGAAAATTTCAAAGGTACAAAGCTCCTCTCAGAGCTCCGGAGAAGCAAGAGAGCTTTCAGCAGGATCATAACAGGTGCATCAAAGTAATCCAAAAGAAAAAAAGAGAGAGAGAAAGAGGCCTTCTTGGACTCAGTAGAAAATAAAAATTATAAAAATAAACATGTACATATAAACCCTGTTTATGTGTGTCTAAAAGTTCCTTTCCATATTCAGCCTGTAATGGCAAGAGAATCGAAACAGATCTGCACAAACCACAAGGGGTCATAAGCATCAGAATTTTTTCAGGTTTAAAAAACCAATATACATATCTACAGACTGAAATACCTCACTGTGGAATTTCTGCTTCATATCACAGAAATGTAGTAGCTATATCATATTTTGGTCTTAAACTGCACAAAAATTATTTTTAACAAGCAAAACATATGTGAGAAACAAGGAAGATAGACTTCATTTAAACTCTGTATTTCTTGATAGCAATCCAAAGAGGTCAAGATATTTTTTTACCAATATACTCCTGGAAGCTGAGGCAGAAGGAATAAAAGCAAGAGCTTTCTGGTTTTTCAACCCCTGTCTCCATTTTCACTGTTGAAGTTTACATTATTCTAGCAATTAAGTGACTGGTGACATCGGAGTAACAGATAGCAAGAAAGTTTCTCTCTGCTGGTGAATAGGACAGGAATGCTGAGAGAGAGCAATAAATAAATACAGAAGAGGAACTCAAACAACACAGCAAACTGTGCAATATTGGACAATATACCATACAGAAATGGAAGAAACACAAGAATTAGAAAAGGACAAATTGGACCTCAGTGTTGATTCTGGGTCTTTGTTTCCCCACTTGGAAAACACAGGCAATAATAACATGGGTTCAAACCACTTCACAAGTTTGTTATAGAGCATAAATTAGCTAGCGTTCAAAAGCTCCATAAATTATTTTTTCTCATTAAAAATATTTTGGATTTTCTTATTTCTCATACTTCTTAAAGTGTTCCTTTATTCTATAGTTTCAAAGAAACAAAAATGCATATTTTTTTAAAAAGTAGCAGATGAACATAGCGGGGCAAGATTTCATAGTAAGAAATGGGCTAGGAAGGTTTTATAGACTCTAAAGTGATGACATTTTTATACTGACAACCTGGACTTCGCCACGCATTCGTCTGAGTCTCTGGTAGCTCATTTCATCTCACGTAGCACATTCACAAATGTTTTCTTCCTTGCAAGTCCGGATCTTTAATTCAGCCCATAAAGCCAGGTTTCGGGTGCTGCGCTTCTCCTTTATTTGCAGTCTGTGCGCTCTGTTCTGTTTCACTAGGCTCAGCAAACCGCCTGGGAGCCTCAGCTCTGGCTCATTTCCTGCAGCTCCACGCTGTGGCTGAGTTGAGAAAACATCACGAGAGGGATAGCGTATGTGTGTACTCAGAGGCTTGCTGGGATGCTGCAGTATCGCTGAGGAAAGATGTTAGTGAGGTACCACTGTCTCTTACACACAGGTCCGTGTGCAGAAACCAGCACTGTGGGGCTTCCCATTTGCAGCAGAGTTACTGAACATAGTCTTTACGTTAGTGATTAGTCATAGTGATTTTGTTTTGCCCATAGCAGCATTTTATTCAAGGCAATTTGTACCAGAGAAATAAATGACCTACGATCGTGGTTTTGAAAAGAAGCCATCTCTCAAAAATACTTTAAATATAAAGTTGCTTTACGTGTATGGTATTAGGATAGCAACCGAATGATGGCTGTAACTTTGTAAGTCTATATAGTAATATCACTGGCTTTGTAGCCAGACTTTAGTTTCATTCTAAGCTTGACCATTCATTGGCTCCATAATACTAGGTAAAGGACTTAATCTCTAAATTTTCTGCCCTAATCCACAAAATGTTTTTTGACATGTGGAAAAGCATTAAGGAATATAACATGTTAAATATCTAATAGAAATTCTAGAACATAATAACTAATCCATAATTATCACTTCCTATACAATCAAAACGTGAGGTCCCAGAACTTAGTCATCCTATATGATATATTTACAATCCAGGTTTAATGCTGTTATTTCAGTAATTATTCCCTGAAAATAAACTGTTTCCCATTGGTCTCTGAATTATCTTCAAGTTTCTGTTTGTTTCAGAGTGGAATAAATTACGACCTTTTTCCCTTGGAACAGAACAACCTAGGACAATTACATACCACCACCCATTAACTAAAGTGCTATCTTCACTGAGAGAATCTGCATTCCCAAATCCTGGATTTTATACCATAAGCTTCTCCAAATACCTCCCCCCAAATGAATGAATGATTTCTTGATGCCTGCTTCTTAATAAAATCCAGATTGATACTGCGAGTTATTTTCCATTTTATTTTTTGTCATGCAGGCGTATTACTTTTTCATATATAGGAAACATATATATTAAGTATATTTAATATATGTTTCACCATGTATTGGGACATGTACATTCAGTCCTAAATATTTCTCTTTACTAAAAAAAAAAAAAGGTGCAGAAAATTGTATGTATGGGAAAATGACTTTGATTATTATATTATGAAGAAACAAAACAAAGGAAATTGACTTCCAGCTAATTCCATAGTAAGTAAAAGGTGAGTGGTATAGCTGAGTGATTCATCTCACTTGACATTTGGCTTGATATGCGTTTTCTCTAACAAAGCCACAGCCAACAAGACAATCGCAGCTTTACCAAGTCAAATGTCAGCCAGTGGACAGGTAACTTACAGTTTTGACACTTAGTCAGGCAAGGCAAAGAAAAAGTGAAAGGACTCTCACCTGTTTTACAGCCAAACTTAGTGACAAGAGAAACTATTGATCACCAGCTGTCAGTCATAAGGTCGCTTTCTGTCATTGGAAACTGCCAACAGGACACTTACAGTGATTAAACAGCAGTGAATTTAAAATATTTCCATAGTGGCTAAAATAACTACTGAATATTGACAGTAAAGCAACAGATTAAAGGTGCAAAACTCTCAGCTAATTATCGTAAGTTTAAAATACCTGGTGACACACAAGTGCAATGCCAAGGCACATTAAACAGGAAAGGAAATGGATGAGAGTTAATCATGTTCCTTAGAGATACCATAAAGGTACACTTTTTCAACGTTAAATTTTTATATCTTAGACCATGTCCTTAAGGGTTTACAGTTTGAGCTGCTGTCTACTAGCCATGATTATATAATTTACTCTAGCCATTTCTTTCAACTCATTTATCTGTATTTTCTCATCATGCCTCTGAGATGAAGTTATTTGAGGGCCTATGTCCATGAATATTTCCATGAATATTTCCTGAGGGCAGTGACCTCAGGCTCCCTCGATGGCATGCCATATCCTAGGCTAGACTTCCTATCTTGCCATCTCTGTCTCTGGATCATGGATAGCAACTCAGCGAGGAGCTGTCGTGAAGTCATAAGATTTCAAGTAGTCATAAGATTTCAGGAAACTGTAGGAAAACTCATCAGAGTCCATGTGATCAGTGTCAGTTCAAAGGCAAACGGAGAGCTCATTTCTTAATAGAGGGGATGTATCAGAATCAATTTACACTAAAACAAAGGCAGGGAATATGAAATGGTCCAGTAGTGGTTGGACCACTCAGAGACCAGAGGTAAAAAGTAGAAGCAGAAACAAAATTGTTGGTACTTCTCAAATTATTGTCCAAAGTATAATTTGCCTCATTGACTAATATTTGGCTGAGGGCAATTTAAAGTCATTCACCTAGAAAGGAAATCCTTCTATTTCAGTGCACCTTCTCTAGGTATGTATTGTGCATGTGAATGTGTGTCCGTCCCCTTCATTCACAAGTCTAAGTTACTTATTAAATTATTATGTAAACGCCTCCTTTCATATTGAATAAAAATGCTATATTTGACGAGAAGATTTAAGGTGATCATAACCCTGTTCAGATGACTTCAATTTTTATTTGTATTACATCAAAAAAGTAAAACCTATTACTTCTCAAAACTTAGTAGCCAAATCTTGAATGCCTTTTGAAAAATAAAGATAACTGGGTCAATTTTCAATGACTATGATCACTAAGGTTTAGAGGAAGACCTAAAAGTCTGTATTCTTAATAAACTCTAGCTAAATCTGATAATAGTTGGTCTGGGAACCAGGCTTGGAGAAGCATTGGCCTATTAACAAAAATATGCTTCTCTGTGAACACCTGAAAAAAAATGCGTTGAATAAGCTGAAACCCTATTGTAAATACTCTGACAAAATGGTGCAAATACAAATGTTGATGTAATATAAAAGTCTGATAATGTGGGGATAATGCTGGTAATATTTTTTTTTGTCTTTTTTTTGCCTTATCCAAGGCCACACCCGCGGCATATGGAGGTTCCCAGGCTAGGGGTCTAACAGAAGCTGAAGCCGCCGGCCTTCGCCACAGCCACAGCAACACGGGATCCGAACCGCGTCTGCAGCCTACACCACAGCTCACGGCAACGCCGGATCCTTAACCCACTGAGCAAGGCCAGGGATGGAACCCGCAACCTCATGGTTCTTAGTCAGATTCGTTAACCACTGAGCCTGACGGGAACTCCACTGGTAATATTTTAAATCAGTCAATTCATTTGTTTGGTTTCTTTCTCTCCCTTTCCCCCATATATATCAACTTAAAAATATTACATTTCCATTCCCACTAATTAATATATGTACAGCAATTTGTAGTTAAAATTTTTATTTATTCTTGTGCTCAAGTGGTAACTAGGCATAAGAAAGAAAGAAAGAAAGAAAGAAAGAAAGAAAGAAAGAAAGAAAGAAAGAAAGAGAAAGAGAGAGAGAGAGGGAGGGAGGAAGAAAGAAAAATTGTCTTTTTGGTCTTCTACAAGTTACTACTTAATCTTGGAGAAAGAATTCACCTTGTATCACCTTTATTTCTGTTCTGTAAAAGTGGGGTAATACATCACAGGGTTATTGTAAGGACCCCACAAAGTAATTAATGTGAAAAATCTTTTGAAAAAATAAAGAAATGTTGTAAGAAGGCAAGGCATTATCACCTATTTGAATCATACTATTTAAACTCATACTATTTAAGAATAAATTTTTGGTTGCTTTAAAGTAAAACTTAAAATAAAGATAAAATGAAATTAAACAAGGTGAAATTAGAATAAAAATTAAGAACAACAGAACCCTATTTCTCCTATTGTATGGGGGAAAAAAAAACCCACAAATCTCTAAAATGTATGATATTTGTCAACCATTCATACCAAACAAAACTTGCAGTTTAAAGTTCACTAAATACTTCTCCATATGTAAAAGGAGAATCTTAATCCACTTTTGAAGAACAAAAATTTAATGAATTTTTGTCTTCAGTTGCAAAGCTGAACAAAACTGTGGTACCTGATGTAAGAGGAGTATTCCTGGAAATCATCTGCCACCTAGTGTACAAAAGTCATCATAGAGATTTTTAATTGCCCTAGATGCTTGCAGCCGGTCTTCTTTAAATATGTCCAGGTTAGATTTGAGGTTATAATTTGGAGTGGGAATAGCATACACACTGCATTTTCTAAAGAGCATCTGGCCTGAGAATCAATACAGCATTTCATTTTCGTTTTAGCAGCACTTTAAATTAAAGTCCCATTTATAAATGTTTTAATATAGCAATAAGGGACTCCTGGGTATGTTTTAGCCTTTTATTAATATACGCCTCTTGTGTGTTGCAAGATACATGTGAACTGAATAAGTCCCTTCGACCATTCAAAGTGCTAATTAATGATCCAATAAAGCAAAGCCTAGGGTATCTTAATGGCAGCAAAATACAACTCTTTAATTTGGAAAATAAAATATTAAATTTTCCCTTCTCATAGCTCTTAAGCATATGCATAAAATAAGTATCCAGGGATTAAAGGAAATCACAAAGATTCTTTAACCATATATTTACATGCAAAATATTTCTCTGCCTCTCATTTTTCAGCTTTAGATTTATATATTTTCAGTTCAGTTTTGCATGGGAGTGGAGGGCAGAACTCAAATCTGGCGGCGAAAGAATTTGTAAAGCTGTACTATTAAAATATTTTTGAAAGTAAAAAGGCAACTATATCACACCCTCTCTCTTGGCCCTATATTGTTCTTGTTGTTGTTGCTGTTTGAGCCACTCACTGCTCTGCCAAAATGAAAGACAATTCAGCACCATGCTTTCTCTCTCTGCTCACTCCGCTCCTCTGACATCTATGAGAAGAACCAGATGGCCCTCATTTCAACCTGGCCTGCAAAGTCCCGTGATGAGATTCCATCTCCTTTCCTCTGACTGCCTCAGCCTGAATGAAAGTTCACACGCCTTCATCTCCAGGAAAACTTCAGCCTAATTGGCAGGTCTTTCTCTCACTTAGGCCTTGCTGATCCTGCCTCTCTCTGGGGCTCAAGACAACAGAATGACTTGTTATCCTAATGGGCAATGCAATGATTAAATGGTTGTTTGAGAGATAGTGTTAGCACACCAAAACCCATTACAATTAGCAAGAATCATCAGGTAAAGTGCAAACAGGAAAAAGAATCGTTTATCTCTTTTTTTAATTCACCAAGCCTTTTGATGGTTAACAGCAACCAGGAGCAAAGAGAGCACATCAGCCAAATAAAGCATTAGCCTTAAGCAAGAGATGTCAAGAAATTCTTCTAAATTGGTTGTCATCATAGGCGGTTGGTGAGCACTGGGATGAAAAGCCATGTCATGATTGTAAAGGGTATGTGGCACCTTGGCGTGGCAATGGGACTACAGGAGAGAAAAGACCAGTCTTGAGGATGAAGAATGCCAGTGGCATTACAGCTGCATATCAGTACTGAAATCAAGCAAACAAACATCCTGTTCAGAGATTAACTGGCCCTTAAAACACTGACTTTTAAAAATGCTGAAACCCATGGTAAAAAGTAACATGTCACAAATCAGTATATCCATACATACAATCGAATACAGGTGCATGTGTGTGTAAAAACCAAAAAACAATATTTATGTTTACTGAGTGATTCAGTCTGCTTTATTTTCTTCTTTTTTAGTTAAAACAATAAAGGCGGTTTTATTAGTATTTATTTTATTTTTTTAGGGCCACACCCACAGCATATGGAGGTTCCCAGGCTAGGGGTCTAATCGGAGTTACAGCTGCTGCCTACTCCACACACAGCCACAGCAACGCCAGATCCAAGCCACATCTGTGACCTACACTACAGTTCATGGCAACACCAACCAGATCCTTAACCCACTAAGTGAGGCCAGGGATTGAACTGGCAACTTCATGGTTCCTAGTCAGATTCCTTTTCGCTGAACCATGACGGGAACTCCTTAAAGGTGGTTTTAAAATTGATTGCATAACCCTCCGATGGGCCACAATTCCACAATTTGAAAATGTTCAACTATCTCCATTTATTAAATTTTATGGCCAGGATGAATCCTCTAAACTAATATCTCAAATAATTACTGTCTTAAAATAGTATATCAATAATAACTCTAATTCTATAAACAAAGTTTGAAAAATTACCATTTCTGGTTTCAAGGACAATTACCAAAAATTGAACACACCATTGCTAAATACTTTGTCTCTAAATACTTTTTACAGATAATTTTTACTATTTTTTAAACCACATGCTTGTAAGAAGGAAGCAAAATGCAGTATCAGATGTTTATTTTCTTCTCAATTTCCCTTGGTTTACTCTTCCATTAATTAGTTCATTTCATTTCCACAACAATCCAGTCAGAGAAAAGTGTTATGATTTCTTTTTCTGAATGAGGAAAATGAGACTCAACAATGCTCAGGTAACCAGCCTAGATCATTCACTTATCAGGCAGCCAAGGAGCCATGGCGCATGTAAAGAAGGAAGCTTCTTGTCCTGGCTTGTGGAAGGCTGAAGCTCCCAACCAGAGATAGCCATGGTCTTCCTGTGTTAAGAACTTGGAATGTGGGCACTGAGCAGAACAGTGTTTGGACTCAAATCCTAGTCAAACAAATGATGAGTTATGTGGTTTGCATCCACTAGCCCTGCTTTGTGCAGATGAAGATAAGAATAATGCTCTTCACCCCAAAATGTTACCACAACGCCCAGGTCAAAGCAAGCATTCAATAAATGTCAGCTATTAGAAATAATCCCACTGAGATGTAGTTATGTGGCATTAAAAAATTGTGACATGAAATTATTACAACTATTAAAGCACTTCTGTTTCACTTCGTTGTGAACCATTGATTAGATTTTAAGTCACTGGCTGCATGGTATAATTCCTACTTACAGAAACTTTTTTTTTCTGAGACAGCCAGAGAAAGAGGGGAACAACATATTCAAAGAACAGAATGAAAATCTGTGTCATGGAAAATTGTGAATGCTATGTAAAATGACCTAATTCAAGCCAGAAAACAATTGTAAACCCTGAAATGTGTTTACAACAGCAGATGCTGGAGGTTTCAAAAGCAAAAATCAAAGAAACAAACAAAATACACGTATTTCTTAAGAGAAAACAACAACAACAACATATAGGCCTGGATGTCAGAAGGATTTACTACTACTCAAAATCTGGTTTAGATTTAGATAAAACTATATAGAACTGCTTTCTTACTGTTAATGGTCTTGGCATTTTTGTTCAATGACTAGGCTATCAAAATCATCCCACATTATTTCAATATAAGGAAATTTAAAGATAAAAGAAAATGGCAGCAAGACTGGCCTCTAGACTAAAACCTAAGAGGTAAGTAGATTTTCCCAGTCTTAAATAATAAATACATTTAAAAAGTTAATATGGTTTAAAAAATTTAAAGGGGAAAAAATTAACATTATAGTTAAGAGATCCAGATAGCTCAGTCCATTTTATCTTGTAGATCCTACAGAAACACATGAGGTAATAACTCTGAAATGTGTAAAATATATATATATATGATATATAAAAATGAAAAAATCAAATTAAAATATATCTCTAGACTTAACATATCTAAAAATCTGCCAGACCATATCCAAACCATAAGAAACAAATAAGATTAGTGTATATTTTTAAATAAATACGGAAAAGAAATTTTGCAATATATTGCTTAAAATCAATCCTATCTCTAAAAATTCTCTTGGCAGAATGCTTGCCGTTTGACTCACTTATATTTGTATCCCTAAAGAGGGAGACGTGGTTATTTTTATCTCTATTAACAAAAGAAATTGAGCATAACCTGAAATCTACATGAAAATAGCCAGTGATGAGGAGATAGGAAATACAATCAATGAAAATATTGTAAGAGGAAATTGGATTGCTGTGAGCTAATGAATGAGGCTAAAAAAGGAGGATCCATACGGGTTCCTACAAATTCCTTCCTCTCAACCTCACGAGTGTATCATGGATTTCAGGTGACATATGTTCACTATTTTAAACTTCAGATTTGGGTCCTTGTTTCCTCACATGGAAAGAATACACAATGTCACTTAAAAAATAAAAATAAACTATTGCCTTTGGAACAGATAAGCAATGAGATCCTGCTATATAGCACTGGGAACTGTATCTAGTCACTTATGATGGAGGATGATGTGAAAAAGAATATATATATATGTATGTGACACTGGATCACCTTGTACAGTAGAAAATTGACAGAACACTGTAAACTAGCTATGATGGGAAAAATAAAAATCATTTAAAAAAATTAAAAAAGAAAGAATATACAATGGAAAAGCAAGCTAAGACATTTAAACAGCTACTTAAATGGACTAATCTCTTCTCTTATAAATATAAAACAAATATCATTCAGTTTTAATTTCCTAAATTTACAAGTGTTATATCTGTGGTTTTCTTCAAATAATATCACAGTGTATATCCCTGAAGAATGTTCATTTTGATTTGGTTTTGGTGATTTAAAAAAAAAAATTTTTTCTAGTATTATCTCTAAGGCATTCATAAATTTTAAATGAAAGTGTCAGTTTCTTTCAATTTCAAAGATTGAAATCAGCCATCAATATAAAGTGAATAAAATTCATTCAGAAAATTGTAAAATGGCCAGAATTATCAGGATGGATATTGAAACAATAAAAATCTAGGGTTGGTGCTTTCATTATATCATTAATAGAGAATATGGGTGTGGGAGTTGTGTTCCCAGTATTAACATTTTTCCCATATTTCTTTTCTTCAAACTGTTGAAATAAATTCTCAAATATTAATAAATGATAGCAATCTTTTGGTAGCAATAGTGTTCATTTTTGTACTTGACATTCAATAAAACATTGTCTGCAATAAAACGAACTAAATTTCTTCTTAAACTCCAATCATATTGCTGCTTGTACAGAGAACATATTACCTTCAAAAAATGTATTCAACAAATACTTTTGGAGGACCTACAATCTTCAAGGCACTAGGCTCAATCCTATTTTGTACATATATTTACTATAGACTATATCCTAATTAGAAAGGAATCTATGATATGTCCAGACCTCATATTATAAATTCTGCCATAAAATGTTTTATAACTGGGGTGGAGCAGGGAGATGTACACACACACAAGTATTCATCAAGAGGTGAATAAAACTGGAAAATTTTCAAAGGAACTCATGCAAAGTAACATTTTAAGATACTAATACATCATCTTTCCACTCCTGAAAAAATGTGCTCATCCTCCTCTTCAGAGTATCCTACACTGTTAAATCATTCCTTTTACAAAAACCCTCCCCTTGTTCTTCAGAAAAAGCAAGATACTCTCCAGAACACACCCCTTCCTATTTACCCCGCACCCCATAACGTGTGCTTATCCTTAACCTTGACGCCTAATGTAAATATTTGCAGAAGCCATAGCTATGTGTCAACCAAGCTGTCGATCCAGTGAATCTCGTGGGTGCACGCCTGATGTGAACGCATGCCAGTAACAGGACCACAGTGCCAGCTGAGGTATTACAAGCTCAGCTGTCAGCCTGCCACCTGCTTTCCTCAGGGTCACAGTCTTCCTTGTGCTCTTTGCTGCTCACCTAGCAGGAAAAGCACTCTGTCAACATTGGCTGTGGATGAAGCATATTCAACTGTTGAATTGTAATTTGAGGGGCAGGTGCAGAGCTCTGCATTTTGCCTTTCAGGAATCTCTTTTCTAATGTACAAATTGGATGTTAATTTTTTTTTCCCAACATCTAGGCTAAATTTTTTCTGCCTTTGTTGAGGAATTCCTAAAGAGCAGGAGTTTGTTGAAATGACCTCAGATGATGCATTTAAAGAAGAAAACTAAAAACTGAAAAATAAAAACCAAACGAGGCCAGTGATCAAACCTGCAAGCTCAAGGATACTACTCGGGTTCATTGCCTGCCGAGCTGCAATGGGAATTCCGAGCTGCACATTTTAACCAATTATTCTTTTCACCTTTTGAACATTTTCTATTTTACATTCAGTTTATAAGTCACCAGACATGAGAAACTACACCCAGACCTTTTATAACATCTAGATTGAGAAGCTGGACTTTGCAGTATACATGGTTGGGGCCCTGGCTCTCCTGCTAAGTAGGCAGAGAGAGAATTTTCTATCTTACAATGGAGAGTTAGTATAAAGATGTCATTCTTTGGGAGTTAAATATGTGCAGAAAGATAAGAATGGGGACTTAGTTGCCATAGGGCTGTACCCATCATTTACTGCTTTTGATCTCAAATCCAACTACTGCTTTCTCACCTGCAAGATGCATTTCCCAGGCTTCCTTACAAACTGGCCTCTAGGCAGCTGTGAGCAATAAGGGGCACCGAGAGGACATGGGGTGCCACTCGCACAGCAGGAACCAGGACAGTTCTCTTTTCCTCTCCTGCCAGGGCATCTAGCAGTGTCGATGCCTTCCCCACAGTTCTAGCTGCTACTGCCCCAGCCTGTCCCCTGTGAATCCCCTCCTGACCTCCACCTGGTGGCCACCACCATGCACCCAGCTTCCTCCAAATGCCCCTCGGCTCTGCCCATGTGACTCCTTTCCTTCATTCCTCCAGGACTCATCACAGGGAGAAATGCAAGTCTTAGGAATATGGAGACACCCTCGCCTCTGTAAGCCGTGTAGGCTCCGGTCCTCATGGCTTTTATTTTTAGGATCAGTCAGCAAGGGAGCACTTTTGTGTTCCACACAGAGAGAGTAATAATCCACAGTCTCTTTCCAGCTCTAGTTAAGAGATCATCACCTTTTCCTAGAATTTATCAAAGATCCTCGCATTCAACACGCCGTTAGTTTATTTGAGGTCACGTAAAGGCTGAAATGTTAGGGAGAAATGCCGGTGTGAAAGGCACCCGTATTTCTGTTCTCTCAAATTATTTTGCCATTAGTACAGCCATTCGTGGCAGGAGAAACGAATAGCTACTTAGAATGCATTAATATACATTTATATTTCAAGAATCCAAAAGTACATTGGTTACCACAAAGAAGCTCTTCTACTGCATCTATAATATACATTAAATATTTAGAATGAGGCAAGATCATTACAACTCAGCTTATCATGCTCTATCAGACACTTTTCATTTGATTACCTGAGGAGATACTAATTGTTCAGAACAGGTCAGAGAAAAAAACTTGGTTCTCCCTTGTAAACAATAGTGTAAGTCTGTAAAAATCCTGTCTTAAAAATACATGCCACTTGCAGACCTCTTTCCTTTTTCGAGTCAGGATTTTACATAAGAGAAAATATCCCTAACCTTATATCACTAAGGTGAGCTACAGGGTGGCTTATGAGGGTAGGGGCTTGCTTTTGTTCAAATCTGCATCCCCAGCAACCAGAAGAAGACCTGGCACATACTAGGGACATAAATCTATTTGCATGAATGAATGTCTGCAGGCAGAAGTTAATGGTAAATAAATGAGTAAGCTGAATATACCAGAGAAGCACCACAAACTTATACTCAAAATACTGCTCTGAGATGAAAATTTTAAGCACTTCCAGAACCCTCACAATGACAGGAATTACGTTAAATGACTATATTTTCTGTTCCAATTATTTGGAAAAACTCTTTTCATTTTCTGCTTTGCCTTGATACTTTTCAAATACTGGTTAAGATCAGAAATATTGAACAGCCAGGCCAATATTGTTCTTTTATGATGTTACCAAAGGACATTGCGAGTAAACACACAACTCTGTTTTGATAAACCAGAAGACATTAAAATTCTCCCTGGCACATTCGCTTTTTGTATTAACCTTGAGTGAATTAGTTATCTGTAAGTTCACTTAAAAGTAAGATTTCAACATGGACTATATTGTAGAATAACTATTTAAAAGTTACTAACCACCATGTAACATAGTATTTCCTTTTATTTTCTTCAAATTTATTGCTTTTAATATTCAAGTGTATTTCTGCTGCAATATTCTGAAATTCAATAAACAAGGCCATGCTTCCTCTGCCTATACACTTCAAATTGTTTACACTTTAATGATACTTTCTCAGAGATTTTCCTTCCAAAATATGGCAAATTTGAAAAACCACAAGCGGTCTCAAAAAAAATTATTTATTTTTAATAATAGTAAGTACACAATATCACTATTTTAATGAGTAGCTCCATAAAGTAAAATAAAGATCAAACAATTCTGGATTCCCCAGCAAAGCTGCAGCAAGACAGTCACCAAAAATGCAAGCTGAGTTGGTCCAAATTAGTTACATGGAAAAAGGTATTATTTCTAATTTACTTTTTCTGCTGCAAATAAATGCATTGCTATGGACTAGATGGTTTAGTCCTCCCAAAATTCATATCTTGAAGTCCCAACCTACAATTAGAGTTAAACTAGGTATGAGGATGGGGCCTTGTGATGATAACTGCCTTATGAAAGAGGAAGAAGCAGAAAATCTCTGTATCTCTCTCCCTCTCTCTCTCTCTCTCTCTCTTCCATGTGAGGGTGGAGCAAAGTGGTGGCTGGGGTTACAGATGTGTAACCCAGTAAGGGGGTCCTCAACAGATAGTAACCTTACACTTCCCAGCCACTAGAACTATGAGAAATGCCGGTTGTTTAAACTACCCATACCATCCGTCTATGGTATTTTGAAGTTTGGAATTAGTATCAAAAGATATAGAAGGAAGAGGTTAAAAGTTTAGAAAGATGAGTTCTGTTTTGAACATCTTGAGTTGCAGATATCTACAGACGTCAAACTGAAGATGTCAAGTAGGCGGTTATATAGACATGTGTGAATTTTTTGAAAGGAGACTCAGCTAGTAAAAGAGATGTATTGATCAACAGTATATTGATGTACTTAAAGGTATCAGACTGAATGATGTCACCAAGATTGCAGAGGCTAAGTTAGAGGGTTTTTTTTTTCCATTATAGCTGATTTACAGTGTTCTGTCAATTTTCTGCTGCACAGCAAGGTGACCCAGTCACACATACATGTATACATTCCTTATTTTCTCACATTATCATGCTCCATCACAAGTGACCATTCATAGTTCCCAGTGCTGTACAGCAGGATCTCACTGCTTAACCATTCCAAAGGCAATAGATTGCATTTATTAACCCTAAATTCCCAGAAGTTAGTGGTTTTTAACCAGAGGCAACTTTGCCCCACAGAGGACATTGGACAAAGTCTAGTACATTGTTTTTGTCACAACTGAGGAGTGACGTAGGTGCTAATAGCACCTAGTGGGTAGAAGCCAGGGAAGTAATGGTGGGCATCCAGTGGGTTTAAGCTGCCAAACATCCTCAGGTGCACAGGGAAGCCCCACGCAACAAAGAACTAGTGAATTAGGAGTTCCCACAGTGACTCAGCGGTAACAAACCCAACTAGTGTCCATGAGGATGTGGGTTCCATCCCTGGCCTTGTGAAGTGGGTTAAGGATCTGGCGTTGCCATGAGCTGCAGGATAAGTGGCAAACACGGCTCAGATCCCTCACTGCTGTGGCTGTGATATAGGCCGGCATCTGCAGCTCTAATTTGACCCCAAGCCTGGGAACTTCCATATGCTGCAGGAGTGGTCCTAAAAGAAAAAAAAAAAAGAATTAGCGAATTATCTGAACCAAATGTCAGTAGAGCTTTGGCTGACAAAGCCTGGTGCAAATGGAGAACAGAACCAAGGACTGAGCTTCAGTAGGAAGCGGGCAGGGAGAAGAGGAGGAATTAGCAAAGGAGATGGTGACAGGACAACCCATGAGGCAGGATAACAATTAAGAGTGTGGCTCTTCAGGGCCATGTGAATAAGAGGACCAAGCAGAAGGAGAAACGAAATGTCCCAAACGCCGCTGACAGCTCAATTCCAAAGACACCTGAGAAACTGACACTAGCATTTTGCAAGCTGCAAGGTCACAGGTGTCACTAGAGAAAGCAGTTTTGATAGAGTGATGCGAGGTGAAAAGTGCTTCTTAATGGCCAGCAACATGTGATATATTTTCTAATTGGATTACTGCTAATTGGTGAATATAAAATTTAAAAGTCATACGTGGTTATAAGCATAAGCCAGCTTAGTCGCCAAATAAACCGGTAAATATTTGACAGTTCACTAAGATTATGGAGGGGGACATGAATTATAACAATTGCTAATCACTGTGGTGTTAAAAACTCCTTCCACGGTAATTTTAAGCCAACAATGTAAAGTAAGCTAGCTCTCAAAATTTTTGAAAATTTCACACCCAGTTCTTTTTAAGACAGTACGAGCTGGCTCCTACACCATGTGTTTTGCTTCTGGTCTTCATGTGAATTTGCCTTCTTCTGTCCTACATCAGACCACGCTCCAGCCCAAGGCTTACTCCCTTGGCTCTGACCTGACTGGTAATACTCAGAGAGCTCTGAGTCCCCAGCTCTACAGTTTCTCAATGGCCTTCTGCTTTGCTCAACAAACATAGTTTCCAATATATTTTATAAGGATATAGTTATTTTGCACTTAACTTCTAAATGACCATACCTATGCAAGTGCTATAAACGCTAGATATGTTGGTTCTCCATCTTTGGAAATGAGATTTGTCGTGTGTTTTGAAAAAAAAAAATGTAGCTGTTAAAAAGGACTGTTGTATCTGAGAAGTAAATGATGATACTGGGAAGAATG
Organism: Catagonus wagneri; assembly: GCA_004024745.2. Lineage (NCBI taxonomy): Eukaryota > Metazoa > Chordata > Mammalia > Artiodactyla > Tayassuidae > Catagonus > Catagonus wagneri. Next base: position 1,043,166 of record PVHT020002874.1, on the reverse strand, counting down.
TTAGTTGGAATATTTTCGCCTTTTCTCAAATTCCTTTGCTCTATTAGCTAACTGCCTGCACTGTGAAATAGAGCATACTGGACTGAAATAGCCGAGCTCCAAATCTGTCGACTCACCAGCTCTGTGGGGCCTTGCTGTTTAATGATCACATACCCATTTTCCTTGTGAGGGATAAGCACACAATGTATTTAAACCCAGTATTTTTCTTTTTCTTTCTTTTTTTTTTTTTTTTTTTTTTTGCTTTTTAGGGCCGCACCTGCAGCATATGGAAGTCCCCAGGCTAGGGGTCAAATCATAGCTACTACAGCTGCCAGCCTACACCACAGTCACAGCAATGCCACATCCTTAACCTTCTGAGTGAGGCCAGGGATTGAACCTACAACCTCATGATTCCTAGCCGGATTCGCCATGACGGGAACTCCTCAACCCAGGGCTTTTAAAGAAATCTCTCTTTTTTTTAGTTTTTCTAAATTTTACTCATACCTTTTAAGTAAAACTCTCCAAGCTATTTATAAAGCTAACCCCTATCATATGTGAGAATAATTATAACATAACTGAAAATTTTCTTAGGAGTTCCTGCTGTGGTGCAAGGCGATCAGTGGCAGGATGCAGGTTTGATCCCTGGCCTGGCACAGTGGGTTAAGGATCTGGCATTGCCACAGCTGCAACCTGGATCTGATCCCTGTCCTGGGAACTCCATGTGCCATGGGGCAGCCAAAAAAAAAACAAAATTCTTAGAAACAACGATTCAGTAGATCCAGATACATTAAAAGTTGTCTACAGTTTGGATCCTAAGATGCCAATTGTGGTAAATGAATTACTATGGCTGTTAAATGAATTTCAGTGCCATGCTCCAATGAATAATTTTAGTGGACATATGACCAAGACACTGATTAATTCTTGGTGTCCATATCCCTCACTGTCTTAGTGATATTGCTGCTTAATTAATTGTTGCATAACTATAATCTACTAATAAATAGTGACAGGTAAATCAGGCAGGTAAAAATAAATTTTGAAAACAAAAATTAAAAGCATCTCTCCCATATGTTTCTACAGTATAAGTAGACAGCCCAGATGGCTTCATTTTTAATATTTTGATGTCATTTACTGCATAGAGTTTGAGTAACTTTGTGGCATTTTTAAACGTGTTTTTCCCTGCCCACTTGAGACTCATATACATTTTTTTCCCCATAGTGTATATTTCTTTCAGTTTCAGCATCACCAAAAATATATTCTCTCTATTGGAAACAACTGAAATCAATTCTTAAGATTAGTGTTTAAAAATCAGCCATATATTATAGTTAAAATAATTGAATGAAATACTATGCTGAAATAAAATATTTATATGATTCAAAGTATTACTTTACATATTACGTACTAATAACAAAGCAGAGAGTACCACTAAATTGTACAGAACCAGCAGACACCAGATCTGCGTGCATCATGCATACCACATTGTCAATAAGATATGACAAATACTCATGAAGTATTTACTGATGTGATGTGAACAGAAGACATATTATCTTTCTAGGATACTCACCAAGCACGTTTAACCTGAAACTAATCATGAGGAAATCTATATTGGAACATAGTCTAAATAACTACAACATACAACATAAAAATATCTGGGTTAGGTTAAAAAAAAAAAAGTTGATATGGTGAGAGTGTTCCATATAATAAGAGACAGGTGACCACCAGATAATATATGTTAATATTGACCAGATCCTAGAATTGTTTTTAAAGAAAGCTAAATAGGGTACTTTTGGTAAAGTAGGAAAACTAGAATATGAACTGTATATCAGATATCACATAAACGTTACTGTTATTGCATCATATTCTGGCTATATGTTAGATTTTTCTTGTTATTTTTAGATAGTACAGGTATTAAAGTTCTTAGGTTATAAATTATTCAGGATGAAGTATTAAAAGTTAGCACTTAACTTTCAAATGGTTCTGCGAAAGAAATTAAGAGGAGTACAAACATGTGTGAGTATACACAATCCATATATATATATATATATATACATATTTGGATATATACACACAAGGTAAAAGCAAATATATATTATATATACTGTATAATATACATGACTTATACATAGTATATATATATATATGGAGATAGAAAACAAATAAATTACGCAAAATGATAGTAGTTGATTAACCTAGACAAAGATGCTAATATTCATTATTACTTCTGTTAGTTTGAAACTTTTATAAACAAAAATGGTAGAAAAAGTTTCTGAAATATCACATTGCTGCTATTTAGATCAATATATTTTTGGAGATCAAGTAATTTTAAATGGGATAATTTTGCTCTGCTTTACCCATCCATTTTCCGACCCACAATTGGTTAAAGCAGAATAAAATTGTCAACTCAGAAACATACAACTTCTCATTCACTCAGATGAAAAATGTTTTTCTAATAATTATTTCAATACACAATTTTCTCATCTTCGAACTAAAAAGACAGTCTCAGATAAAACTACCCCATAATTTGAACAGATGAGTACTGTAGTTCTTAACTATTGAGAGTGTCCACTTTATTTCCATGTTTTCAGACAAAAATAAAATTCCATTTTGTTTTATGACAGTATATGCTCCTCATCTCTTATCTTGGAATTTCTATAATATCCCTGGAAACTACTCCTTTAAAGTACTTCACATAAATTATATCCATGTCACGGACTAAAACCTACCCATCTGAAAAGAAATGATCTAAATGTGCTCTATTAAATTCTTTTATTCAGAGTATTATTCTAGTGCTTCCTCCCAGTGGTGAGACACCAGATCTGAGAAAACTGTGAGCAATCCAGCTCTGGATTTGACAGCGTTAATCACTGACACAGAGATTTACTACTTATCAACTTTGGCAGGATGTTTTAGCACAAATACTTTATTTCTAATGAATTTTTTGAAGAGAGAAACATTGGTTATAAATTTTCTGAGAAAAATAAGAGAACATATTGTCCTTACCAAGAACTTGTTTGTGACAGTTTCTAGATATCCAGATTTTTTAATTTACTGAACTCGGTAGTGGCCATGGTTAATACTTTTATAAATTAGTTATGCAAAATTAGCACCTGTTATTTGCTTTTGAGTGATAAGGGAAGGTCTTCTTGGAAAACAGCGTTTCCTTCTTTCTTCACAACATAAGTATATGACTTCTGCCACAGGATGGCAACCAAAGATACAGAAACACCAGGAATGCTGGAGACTCATGGCCTACAGAGCCTTAGCATTTCAAAAGGAATTTAAGAGGATCTTACTTTAAAAACGCCTTCTGCATGTAAAGAAAACATATACTTATCATACAGTTTATGATTTATAATTTAAAATATATTCATCAACAAATCCTATTTTCAATATTCTGAGGAAAAAAAATTATTGAATTCAGTAATGACCTCATTCTGATTCATCTATAGTAGCTCAGGATGTAATACATTTTTTAGAGTTTAGCTTCCAAGGTGTTCCTTTGACGGTACCTTCACTGAAGAAGTGAGAAGCAGTAGAAGTGTACTGTTTACAGCAGATTACTGACTGTGAGCTTGCCAACGTGAACAACCACAAGCTTTGAAAAATAGGCATAATTAGTTTTAATCCACAGCCCTGACAATTAATAATTACACGAATTGCAGTGGATTCTTTTCCCTAGATCTGCTACAGTTTCCTCATATATAAAATGAGGAAAATATACCTATTTCAGAGGGCTGGTAAAAGGAAAGAAACAACCAGCTCGGGCAGAGCTCTCAATTACTGTGGCTGGTGCATCACAGACACAACCAAATGGTGGCTATTTAATTATTCTATGATAAAAATGCTTATATTTGACTTCATTGCAAGCAAAATGATTCACATACAACCAATCTACCATAAACAAGGTCATGTCAACAAATGACTATGAAAATGGAATCATTACTCTGTCTTCATTAACCTAAACTTGTAGACCCAACAAAGCAATGGGAGAAACAAAAATAAAAAGATTCTATCTACACCCTTTCTCAAAAATGTTAGAGAAAGCCCCCTCCCACTTAGCTTTACTTTACGTTTCTTTCTATACGCTTTAATTCCAATTTTTAAAAAATGATTCTTACTCTTACAGCTGGGAGTAATAAATGATTATGGGGGCTATGGGGAAAGTTATATATGGACGTATAAGAAGGCTTATACGTTCTTTTCATCAAGAAAACTGATTTGTTTTTCTAACATTCATTGTAGTTGGGCCATTGCCCTGGGAAAAAGTACTGTTGAATTATGAACAAAATAGACAGATGAAAATTATATGTAATTGATCAAGTGAAAATTTTAGCAGAAAAAAAAACTGATCTACTGTTGTTCAACTCCATAGCTGAATTTTGCTAGAAACACTCCTAAATAGCAATTTTGACATTTTAGCGAATCTCCACAACATGCATTGTGAAACAATGATAAATAGTTCAAAGATTCTGAAACAAGAAGCTTAAAGAAAAAGCGAAACGAGACAAATGTCAAAAAAGTGATAAAATTTAAAATATAATGAAACGTTTTCTGAGAAACACTCTTGTGAAGTAGGCACTGAGGGAAAAATTGGATATTTTTAAGACAACAAGGGGGTAAATGGCACGCATGATGGAATGAAGAGCTGAGAGTCATGCATCATGAAATAATGGTGTACTTGGAAAGTCATGATTCATTTTTGATTGTTGAACGTAAAGTACATATGGTGGATAAAAGACAGGAACTGAGGTTTGAGACATACATGTAAGCAGATGCCAGATGTTGGGGGGAGGGGGCAGTTAACATCAAATCAAGAGGACTGAAGTTCATGTGGAGGGAGTGGTGGACATCAGAGAATTTTTAATAGAGCAGTTTAGTGATCGTATTTACATTTTGGAAAACCAGTGTGTAAGTTATGCTGGGATGGAGTAGAGAACCCAGTAGGTGACCGGGAGCCCAGAGATAAATGAGATTCCAGTCTAACACAGAATGAAGAGATGAAGGGAGCAGACGGCTTGGCAATATCTTGTCAGCATATGCCACAGACACCATTTAAATCTCAAACTGAAGGACATGAAGAGTGACTCCAGAATCTTTGGTTTGGGTTCAGATAATTCGCTAATTCTCTCAGAAAAACTTGCTCACAGGAGTTCCGCATGACGATGGAATGAAGTGGGTATGTGAGAGGATGTTTCTGGATCATCTCACAACCTGAGGGGTATGTGCATCACCTTAAGGAGAATGTTTCTTAAAAAAACAAAATACGCCCTGTCTGTGAAAAACCTCCCTAGGTGGCCATGTTGGAGCCATTTTGTTTTATTCACAACATCTTACAGGACAAACAGAGCACGATCTTTAGGAATGCAGACACTTCCCGAAGCGCTGCTGGGGGTGGAGCTTGATCAGACTCTCTGAGGTTCTCAAGAAAAGCAGCCCCTTGTAGCATGGGGTCAAGCAGAGCCCTTGACCTCCAATAGTCAAATATGCACCACTGGGAGATGTTACTAGGCAGAGGAAGCCACCTGACCATAGTCTGAAATTGTTTTGAAGGAAATGAGACTTTTTGGTAACTGAAGCAGAGTGGGGATGTTGAGGAAAACCAAAGATCAAGAAGTGTAGATCCATGGATTAATAAAAAGCAGGATTTTTTAGGTTCCCATCTGAGGTCTAAATTTTTTAAAAATCCAGATCTATTTTTATACGTTTTGTATTTCTTATTTAATACAGAAGAAATGTGGAAATGTAAGAAATATATTAACTTTATGAGGCCATTGCAGAACGAAACCGTTCCTATACATTTAAGTAATGAGGTAACAGAATTAAGTCTGGAAGTGGCCAATGATAGTTCATAATCTTCTGTCATTGCCCCCTAACATGGGTTCATGTTTTTATGTGACTTCACATTAAATGCTCCACACTACCCATATATGAAGATGAAAGACTTAACTGTATTTTGCTTCAGATCACAACATCCCTAAAATGTAGTAACATAACTGAGAACAGCAGCAGGAAACTTTTTTTTTTTCACAGTGGACACCAGTTCAAAGATGAGAGAGAAATCAGCAAGGGATACAACAAGAGAAAAAACACAACAATGATTTTGTTACAGATAACATGCATTCATTAAATGCTAATTAAGAACAGGGTGCATACCTCTTAAATGAAAATGACAAACAATAAAAATGTCTTGATTCAATATTATCCAGTAAAGAAGTAATGTTGGTGGAGGAGGAGGAAGAAAGGAAATCCCTCAAAAAATGAAAGGAAAGGATTTAATTGTTTATAGGATAATAAATTATTCACAGTCCTGGGGTTAAAGGTTAGCAGGAAGGGCTTTAAAAGCAACTTTACTGGGCAGTTACACATTATAATGTTAACATAGGTGGGTGCTGGCAGGGACTAAAAAGACCTTTGAAGGATTATGGAGAAGGATTTTAATTATTTTCTGATGGTTGTATCAATGGTATTTTTGGAACTCCATTGGGATTTGACCAGGAAACTAGACTTTAACACCATCTTAGTGCTTAGGTGGGTCATACTGGAAGCACCTGAAAAATATTTATGCCTTTAGTGTAGATATTTGTGTTCTCCTTTTAAATTTTATGAAGTATAGTTGATTTACATTGTTGTGTTAATTGTTGCTGTACAGCGAAGTGATTCAGTTACACATGTATATTTTAAATCATTTTCTATTATGATTTATCACAGGATATTGAATATAGTTCCTGGTGCTAGACAGTAGGACCTTGTTGTTTATCAATCCTGTCTATAATAGTTTGCATCTGCTAATCCCAAACTCCCAATCTTTCACTCCCTGTGCTATTTCTTGAATGAGAAAATACACTAGCTATTATTACATTCATTCATTCAGTTGCTTACCACTCAAACATGTTATTAGGGATTGGGCACTAGAGCTTAACAATGGAAATAACATGAGATCAGAAAAGGAAATAGCCAGTTGATCAAGCTTTCTAAAATGGCAACGTTTACTCTGGATTATGAAGGACTGTGAAGAGAAAACTCCAAGGGAAATGAAACACTTGCCCTGCACCACAGAGATGTGAAAGGATATTTGGTGTGCTTGGATTGAAGATGTGCTGGACAGAGTAGAAAGAGATGACTAGAATTGCACAGAAAGCTCATACTATGAAGGGGGCTAGAAGCAAAGAATTGCATTGTTCACTTATTTAAATAATAATCATCTGAATAGAAAATGAATCTCTAAGGGAGGTGGGAGGTTGATGGATTGGAGTCTATCACAAAAAAATCTTGGGGGCAAAAATGAGGGTCTGCGTGCAGTGTGAATGGTAGTATGGAGATACCAGTCCAAGAATCATAGGAGGAACAACAGCCAATTACACCCCCACCAGTACTCTACCTCTGTGTGTGTGTGTGTGTATATATATATATATTTTTTTGATCATTGTATTTGTGGAAAGTCACAAATTACAGCAATTTCAAGTCCAAACAGAAATGTGGCATTAGCTACACCTCAAATGGTAGAGAGGTATTGCATCTGATAAAATAACCCCTAACATAGCCCAATGTTTGGCAGTTGGAGGTAACTCAGAAGAAATTTTTCCATATATTTTTTACAAATTTTTAAAATTTGTTTCACCAGAACTATACTCTACACCTGTGCATAGTGACATACACAGTAATGAAGTCCACAGCTTTTGAAGAATCACCTTCAGGGGCTACTGCCAGGTCATGGAATATATCAGAATAAACATGTTTAAAATTTGAGTGGCCATAGAGCTATTATGGAAAATGTTAAGTTAAATACATACTTTCCATCTGATTGGTAAAAAGTATGTCTTATAGACTTACAGTATGCTCTGTATACTGCATTTTAGAGACTTTTTGGAAAAAAATAAGAACGGGAATTTTGGCAAGACAGTAACAATGTCTACTGCAGGCTTGCTACAGCCTTCTCTTTGCTGCTGGAGTTCAACAAGGTTAAACACAGAAGGAAAAACATAGTAATAATAATCCAGTGATAGCAGCTGCCTCTTTCCTATATACTCAAAAGAAATAATTTGAGAAAATTACTTTGAAATATCTCAAATACATAAATGATTTCAAGTATCACATGTTTTACATAGACTAAAATATAGGTGATATTCTGGATTTTTCACAATTGTCAAATTAATTAGATGTAGCTGTAATTTGGCTTACAAGGATTTTTAACCTCTTTAGCTTCACCTCTCATTTCCACCACTTTTCTCTCATTTCCTACCAGCCCTCAAATCCTGCTTCAAATGCATTTCACCCTATGCCTTATCTAAAACTCTTTCCTCCTCATATGCCTTCATAGCTGGAGTTCTTCTGCATGAAATATCCTCTCTTCCCTACCCCTTTTCATCCAGCGAGTTCCTACCTGCCTTGCAGGTCTCTGAAAATCACTGTTTAATCAGGTTCCTTAGAAGCAGATTCTTGTCCCAGAGATTCATGGGAGAAGAGCTGCTAGGCAAAGGGTAGTAAGAGATGAGGAATACAGTCAGAGATAAAGTGATGCAAGAATGGGTACCAGCTGGCATCAAGCTACCTCTGCTCCAGCCAGAAGCACTGAAGCATAAAATCAACCCGGAGTTAGTTCCACCTTGAGGCCATGATGCTACAACGTGCACCTTAGTGTTTGCCACTTGGCTACGGCTCAGGAAAGGGATGCGAGAGCTTGCATGGACTCCGAGCCAGGTGGCAATTTCCCAGAGAGGGTGTCAGCTGTGAGCTGCTGTCCACTGACACCTCGAGCAGTGGGTGGCTGCTGCAGATCAAGAGGAGGGCAGAGCATAGAGGAACCAGCAGTATCCACTAGATCCCTTTACTGCCTGACTCGAAGATGCTTCTTCAACATACAGCTGACTCTCGAACAGTGAGGGGGTTAGAGGGATCAACCTGCAGCACAGTAGAAACCCATACATCATTGACAGTCAGCCTTCCATTTGGTGGTTCCTTAGTATCCATGGTTCTTCTGCAACCAAGGACATGCAAGCAAAGATTCAACCAATTTTTCAATCATGTATGCTGTAGTATTTACTACTGGGAGAGATTCTGTGTATGAGGAGACTCTTGCACTTCAAACCCATGTTATTCAAGGTCAGCAATCCATAGCACCCTGTATATCACCAACCCGGCACTCACCACAGGCTACCACAGGTGCTGTAATTCCCAAGAAGGCAGGGATCACTGCTTTGAATTTTTTAGCACGGTAACCAAGCCTGGCGCTAAGTAGGCACCAAACAAATATTTGTTAAATATTGTTCAAGAGTGAGAAAGCTAAAAATCCCACAACAGAAATTTTTAAATAAGAAATTTCTTTTAAAGCAGTTTTTCCACTGTTCAAGATACACAAGTTATTTACACTCATTTGTATGCAACTAGACGACATCTGCTTCGTTAAGATAAACAAGAGAAAGAATCTTCTTGACTTTCACATCCTTCCAGTAGGAACCCTCTGGACAGGTGTGATTGTTCTCCATACTGTACCACCTGTGAGTTGCTCTTCCGTTTCTTTTGAATTAAAAACGAATCAGTTGAGTTGGTGAAATCTTCATGAGGCTGAGCAATTTGTTATCAGGGCTGCTACAAAACTTCTAGCGAGGAAAGCAATACATTTGCAAGTAAAATGAACAGTAGGCTGCTAATTAGGCATCTCCAAACAACTATGTGTTTTCCCAGGAACAGCATTAAAATTTTTGTAAAGATAAGTAAATAATAAAAACAATAATAAAGTTTGCTAGTGAATAGTTCCCCAAAGACACACATTAAAAAGCATGATAAATTATGTCAATATAAGCACTAATGGATCAGGTTTGTGTATGCATCTTGAGCTTTGCTATGTGGAACTGGATTGAGTCCCAAAGAGAAGCTGACTTGCATCTTGCATGAATAAATTCCTAATTAGCTTTCTGGTCCTGAAGCCTTTCCAATTTACAAATAGCTTGATCTGAGGGCCTGAACGAGGCATGGAACTTTTGGCCAAAGAATATTTTAAAACTGTAGAACCAGATGATATTGAAAACATCATGTTCCAAATAGAAATCTTTATCCAAAATACATGCACTAAAAGATATATGATTCAACCTTGTGTAGAAATGATCATTGTTTCATTCCTAACGTTTATTTTAAAGGAAATAATACTACCATTAATAAATCATAAATTTCCTTTCCAGAATTCTTCTAAAGAAGCTATACTAAGAACAAATATAATTGATATTTACATTATATTTACTTGCAGTTACTCAGCAGCCTATTAAAGTCAGTATTTAGAAATCCCCAAGTAGCCACTATTATGTAAAACTCTATTGTGTCATGTATATTTGCATGAAAGAGCAATGTTTTTAAATGCCTCATCACCCATGCACTGATATAGATTCAAATGTGGCTTTGGTTATTAATTTCCATTGATGATACCAAATATCTAAGGAGGACAATCAATGCCTTTCTTCCAGAAATATGCAATACTTAAAATTCTGGCTGTGTAAAGGCTTCCGCCATCTGATACACAAAATTCATTATGTAGAAGGTGCTCTGTATATCAACATGGAATTCTATCAGATACCAACCCTGCTCTAAATCTTTAGTCAAACAAGAATCATACCATTTCTCCAAGAAGATTTATTATATCATGACATTTAGACTTCCATATGGGGAAAACGGGCACTTTCCTATTTCTCTAAAAAGTATAAAGTCTGAGGAAAAAAATAATTACATACACACACACACACACACAAAAGGTTATCCCAAGGTAGTGGTTTCCACACTTGATTGTGCATCAGAATCATTGGGAGGGCACGGGGCGGGGCCCCAGCCCCACGGTTTCTGATGATTCAGTAGACGTCTGGGGCGCAGGCCTGAAAATCTGGGAACCACACTTTAGGAACCATGTCTGTTCTAAATGTATGGGAAATAAAAAAGATACATCTCAAGGGCATAAGTTCTTTCATGTGTTTTCAGAGATTACTACACTGCATTTTTCTATAACTCTGTGTCCCTATATCTTCAAGGTGAGACCTTTATGTAATATAATTATGTTTCTCTTAAATAAACATCTTTCTTCCTCACTAATGGGTTATGTGTCATGCAAAAAAAAAAAAAAAAAAAAAAAAAACTTTCTTCTTGACTAATTAGATTAAATTTAAAATACATATATTTTGGACTTCCCTTCATAGCTCAGCAGTTAACAAACCCAACCAGGATACACAAGGATGCATGTTCAATCCCTGGCCTTGCTCCGTGGATTGGGATCCAGGTTGCTATGAACTGTAGTGTAAGCTGAAGATGCAGCTTGACTCTGGCATTGCTGTGGCTGTGGTGTAGGCCAGCAGCTCTAGCTCCGATTAGACCTGTAGCCTGGGAACTTGCATATGCCACGGGTGCAGCCCTAAAATGCAAAAAAATAAAATAAAATAAAATAAAATAAAATAAAAATAAAAATAAAATAAATACACATATTTTAAGTCAAAAGTGGAGTGTTTAGATGAAAATAAAAATAAGGCAACCCAATATATAAATTTCAATCAACTATGTATTGGCCAATAGAATTCCTGAAGGTATGGTTTTACTATAAAGAAACTTAGGTAAAAAGTTATGATTCTATTACTACCTGGAATTAATTTTTTATCACACCCCTCATATGCTCTCTACACAGGAATTTCCAGTATAATTACCATACATCTTCTCTGTTATTTTATTTCAAAATATAACAAATCATCCACTGATAAACTTATTTGCTCAGATATGGAACTATAGGGCAGGAAAATAACCAGACAGATAAGAAAAACCTTCACTGCCAACGACCAAGTTCTCTTTCATCCCAACCCACCCTATTTAGTCCACTTGGGCCTCTACCACAGAAACATAAGAAGAGGGGGCTTACGAATAACCAACACTTATTCCTCACAGTTCTAGCCTCTGGGAATCCAAGATCAAGGTACTAGCAGATTCAGTGTCTAGGGCAGGCCTGAGTCTTGGTTCACAGATGGCTGTCTTTTCACTGGGTCCTCACAAGGGAGAGGAGTTAGGGAGCTCTCTGGAGTCTCTTTCTTTTCTCCTTGCTGTATTTACTGAATTATTATCTTCCTGTGCTTTTAACAGTGATGATATAATAATAACAATATGTAAATGTTTCATATGGCAAACATATACATCTTTTTATTCTTTTATTTCTGGTTGATTTACAATGTTCTGTTAGTTTCAGCTGTACAGCACAGTGATTCACTTTATGATACACATGTACATACACATATATATTCTTTTTCAGATGCTTTTTCCTTCTTTTACAGCAGCACTAATTCCATTCATAAGGGTGATACCTAATGACCTAATCACCCCTCAAAGACCCCACCTCCTAATACCATCACGTTTTAGGTTAGGTTTCACCATGGAACTTTATTTTTCTTTTTAGGGCCACACCCATGGCATATGGAAGTTCCCAGGCTAGGGATCAAATTGGAGGTGTAGCTGCCATCCTACACCACAGCCACAGCAACATCAGATCCTGAGTGAGGACCAGGATCGAACCTGCATCCTCATGGACACTAATCGGGTTCTTAACCCACTGCACCACAATGGGAGCTCCCAAAATGGGAACTTAGGGGTAACACGTTCAGTCTCTACCACACCTCCTCATCCAGGTATCAGATGTGAGAACCAGCTGGGTTCAGGTTCCACTCAGTTGTGAGCAGCGTGCAGGCTGTTCTAATCAGTTCCCAAACTCTCTCTAATATCCAAACCACTGGTTTGACATTCAGCGCAGCGGTTACTGTTTTCTGTTTGATGAAATTCCCATCTCGAATCATTCCAAATCTTACACTGAAAAATTATTTAAGAAACTTATTTGACAATTTGCTTGTATTTTACTTGAACTGTGTGGGCTTTTCAAGATATTGTTCCTATGTAAGACATCTTTTTTATATTTCAGAGAGATAACTAATTTTCCTTTAACATTTACATGAATAAATTTATTTTCTTTTAAATTCTCTTTTGGTAAATGACTAAAGACATATGATAAATTATGAAAGCACATAGAATTATAATCAATAGTTTCTTTCTTCCTATACCTATCCTCCAATTCTCTTCTGTAGGTATGTCCATATCACTACCCACACACTTTTCTTTTTAAAATTCAAAATTAAGCACAGATTGGCACAACATTGTAAATTAACCATACCTTAGTAAAATAAACAAACAGTAGAAAACACACCAAAAGAAGTTCAAAATTATATTCCATTTCTTAAATATACATAACCATTCATTATTTCCCTATTAATGGACATTTTGGTTGTTTCTACCTTATGCAACCATAAACTACGTGCAACACACACTCTTTTGTTTATGAATGTTAGTGTGTCTGAGGATGAATTCCTACATGTGAAACAGTTGCTTCACAGGTAATATGCATTTGAAATACTGATATATGTTGTCTAATTGCCCTTCAAAGACAGAATTAATTGTTCCTCTTACTGAGGTATTTAAATACGTTTTCCTCCACACTTTGGTCAATGCTGTGAATATCAAATTTAATAATCTTTATCAGTATGATACCCCAAAAAAATTTTTTTAAATTAACTTTCACTTATTTGATTTGTGTTGGAAGTTCTTTCATTTAACTTGCATGGTTGAGGGTATTTTTTTATATGTTTAAAGGCTCTGATAAGTTTTAGCAAACTATTTATTGATGTGTGTTTCTTTGCTTTCTTTTTTTAGGGGGGGGGGCATATAAAAGTTCCCAGGCTAGGGGCTGAATCAGAGCAACAGCTGCTGGCCTACGCCACAGCCATAGTAACAGTGGATCCAAACCATGTCTGCAGTCTACACTGCAGCTCACAGCAATGCCAGATCCTTAACCCACTGAGTGAGGCCAGGGATCAAACCTGCACCCTCATGGATACTAGTCAGGTTCATTTCTGCTGAGCCATGACAGGAATTTCCTATTGATGCACTTTTTTATCAGAGTTTTAGTATTTCTATAATTCATTTGATGTAGGACTATATTCAGGGGTAAAAGTCCCTCTGTGACATAGGTTGTGCATGGTTTATCCTAAGTCTGTGCCTTTTTTATGGTCTATATTATTCTGCAAAGAAGACAAATCTAGATAACAGAAATGTGACATTATTCACTGTGGCTAAAAATGTTTATATTCTTTAGAGGTACGTGTTCAATTTCTTTCTCTTTTTCATTCTCTCTCTCTCATTCTACGCACACATCAGCCAGTTTGGAAAAGTAAATTTCTCTTTGTTTTCTCTCCAACTTTACATTTAAAATTACTCTTCATGAAACATCTAGATGACATCAGTCCTGGCTTGATGCCTCCGATGACTTCTCAATGCATCTAGAATTAAATCCAAACTCCTTCCCTGCCCCATGCGATCTGACACTTTCCCGTCTACAATCTCACTCCAGACAGGCCTCAAGCATAACTCGCCTTCCCCTGCTCCGCTCAGGTGGATTTCTCTCCTGGTCCTCAGACACATGAAGCCTGGTGTTCTACTTGCAAAATCAGATCTTCACACATTTTTAGCTTAAATGTGATTTATCCAGAGAGATTCTCCCTGGAGACTTCATCCAAATCCTGTCACATCTAGAACATAAAATTCAGCACAAACTTGCCACGTCATTCATCACCCAGAACACTACTTGTGATGCTTAATTTTATGTGTCAATACGGCCCAGCTATGATACCCAATGAGTTTTGCCAAAGACTCTTTGGGATGTCTCTGTGAATGGACTTTTTAGGTGTGATTAACATACAAAACAGTAGATTCTGAGTAAGCAGATCACCTGTTTGATGTGGGTGAGCCTCATGCAATTAGTTGAAGGCCACAAGAGAAAAGACAGAGGTTCTAGGAAAGAAGAAGTTCTACCTTGAGATTGCCTTTGGATTCAAGACTGTAACATTTGAGTCTTAAGAGCACTTCCAGCCTGTTCTGCAGATCTGAGATTTGCCAGTCCTCCAATCCCAAAAGCCAGTACCCTAAAATCTCTCTCTAAATATGGATGATGACAATAGATGGATTGATACTATTGAGTCTATTGGTTCTATTTAGCTGCAGAACCCCAACTAATACATCTAACTCATGATTATGTATTTATCACACAGAAAGCCCTCTCATTGCAGGCTTCGTGTTTGTACTGTGGCTCTTTCTAGCCCGCAAAGCATCTCTTATCTACTTATCTCTGAAGAAACATGTATGGCAATTTGAGAAGCGTGACTTAAATTAGATGGCAAAGACTCAGTTCCAAACCAGAAGTGCTGTACATTTTTTTTTTACTACTTTGCAATACCCCTTATATTTAAATATTCCATGTTTACTAAAAGAAGACATTCATTTTGTTTGATACAATATCATTTACATATGTTACTCTAAAATCCTGTTGATTTACTGATTCAATATACTATAAATACCTCTATTCTGTCTAGAATAATCCAAAAAGGACCAGTATTTCTTCCATATCCATAATTATCATTTCATATTTAATATACACGAAAAATATACGAAAATGTTTACACCATCACACATCATATATTAATGCCTTACTGCCTAGCAAAAGTCCTCACTTCATTAGAAAGAGGGTTTTCTTGCTGTCAGAACTGCACAGAACGGGGCAAAGAAATGAGCAGCTTTGTACCAGTTCAGACATAGGTTGGCTGATGCTGACAAAAGGAACCCAAGGATTATATAGCATGTCTTAAAATGGAAATACCATTTTTCATAATACAGAAATGTTATGAAAAATTGAAGCACTATCCCAAAGTGTATATCCTATTAATAGTTTCCCTTCTCCCAACCATTGTTCAGAGTTTTGTATTTTTTCAGATGAATCAACATTTAGGCTGCTTTTCAGACTTGAGATTCATTCCCCTCATGATTCTAAGACTCTTGGATTTCAAGAGAGATTTACAACTTGAACTCTTTGTGGCTCTTTTGCATATAAAACTGCTTAAAGCGAGGGCTTTAAAAGTGAATTCTATAAAAAAAAATACTCAAAAATATTAATCTGCATTCATCTATATCCCAGGAGGAAAAAAACAAAACACTCCCTCATTTCAGTATAGTCATAAGAAAATGAAATCTTTGGAATAAGATACATAATTATATTAACCATGCAACTCAAAACATAAAGGTTAATAACCCTTAAACATTACGTTCATTAATGTGAAAGTAATTTCAAATCACATTTTGGAACCCCATTTCAACAATACCCAGTAAAGTTTACTCCTTTGTTTTAAGGAACATATCAGGAAGTAAGCGTTTTGATGGGTAGGCAATAAAATGCACTAATAACAGCAGATAGGCTGTTATAAAATACATGACACTATACTGGACTTTATTGGAAGAAGAAAGTATTATGAATAAGCAGTTGCTCTCTTTAATCTCTTCTGACATTTTAATACAATAATTCATTCACTGATGAATTTATACCCTATGATATGGAAATGTAGGAGCCAGCCTAAGAGAAAATCTGTGCCATCTTTATAGATGAGTGAACTTACTGAAAAAGGAAGTTGGTTTTTTTTTTACTGAAAAGGGAATAGTTTTTACTGAAAAGAGAATAGTTTTTCACATGTTAAGCTCAATATGAAAATGAAGGAAAAATAAGGAGCAGCTCAGGCCAATGTAAGAATAGGCTTCCTGGAGCCCCTGAAGACTGCGGCTGTTTTGCAATAACACAGTCTGGAAGTCACAAGTCTATGGAACTGTGATGAAATCTGTACTCCTAAAGAGATAACAACTTCTGTGCCAAACAGATGGGAAAAGGTCCTTTAGGTTTCCACTTCAGTGAACTTTTATCTTTCTTTCTTTTACTTTTTGTCATCTTCTTCTACACACAGTCTCTGATGGAAGCAAGTAACAAGTTAAAAATAGCTTCCTTGTTCCGTGTCATTCTGGCCAGAAACTGAGTAGTCTGACACATGGTGATGACTGGTGTTCAACCTCATTTTGTTCTAGTGATTCTGTTTATGATATGTATTTCCTCTGGGAATTCAATGGATGAAGAGAAAGGACTCTAAGTGTAGCAGCCTTAAAACTGTCATGTCACCAAAACAATCTGTTGTGTGATGTACTGAGATTTAGCCTGGTTTGTTTCCAGTCAACCCATAGCTCATTATGATCGACTCTAAGACAGTGATTGACTATTCTCAAACTGTTGCTTGGGAGTAAAATATTTTTCTTTTATCTTTATAATGTTTTTCCTTTGTATCTTAACTTGCAGTTCTCCCTTGAGAAAACTGATGCATTGCATGTGTGCAAGACACACCACAATTCTCCAAAACGGGAGCATTTGATAAACTCCCTATTAAAATATATTTTCTCTACTTCTGTCCTCGATGACATAATCCTTTAAACTATTAATAAGGCACCGTCTCCTGCTCCCAAACCAAGATCTCTAATATTCATTTTTCTGGCTCATAAAGCAACATTCACGTCTTTGTTTTCCAAATGGAAGTTTTGGATCCATGAGAGAACCCATCCAATACAGACAGAAGCTCAACAATAATAGCGTTTCATTCCTACTAAAGTAAATGAATATAAACTGCTTAATAAGAATATTTAATAGCTGTTTAATGCTTGCCATGTGAGGGCTAGTATTCTAAGTTGTTGATATGAATGGCTTAATTCTCAAGTGAGATAAGTATTCTTTTCAGCCACATTTTAAAGATTAGAAAACTGATACAATTAAATGTTCATAAATGTGTCTGAATTCACATAGCTGCAGTAGCTAATCTTTACTGAGAACCTTGGTAATCTCTCTCTTCAGCCTAGGTTTCCAGCCTCTGGGCTTCACCGAATTTCTGAATGAATGGCTACACTATACTGAACAAGGGAAAGTTACTGCTAAGTAGTCAGGACATGCCCATGAAGCTCAAATGCAAGAGTGTTGAGAAGGAGAAGAGAAGACCTGAAAGGTTACACATACATGGAAATAATGCAGTTAAGAGGCCACCAAGGTCGGCGTATTTCATTGAAGAACGTAGTGCTCCCATTCTGTTTCTTGAATCCAAGTCTGCTGATTAAAATTCCCCTTAACCTTCAAGATTTTGCAAACCATTCACACTTGCAATCCTTTGATTGGTGTTCAACTCCTCTGTGTCCTAATCTAAGTGAGAAACAACTCCTGTCCGTCTTGTCCATTACCGTATCCCATCATCTAGAACAGAACAGATTCTTGAACACATAATTTTATCATGCATTGTAGTTTTATGTTTTATTATAAAACTTTCAAAGATACATAAGTGCAAACAACCTATACCCAAAGTACACCTTCCATGACAATCCATGTACAGAAAGAAAACCTTGTTTCCTATACAGTCTGACCCTCCTCCCCCATTCACTGAATTATTTTAAAGCAAATTCCAGACATCATCTAATTCATAAATATTTCAGAGAAGTTATTTTAAATGAATGAATGGCAAACCCACGTATTACCTCTTTTATTAAATACTTTTCAAATCCTCTCAATCAAATGAGATTTCTTCCTTATTTGAAAGGCTGTGGCGTTTGTTTGTGTCTATCTTATTTCACAGTATTTACTTTGCTGTGTACATATTATGAACCTGTTTTTGGAATTTAAGTCGGAGAGATGAGGACAAAGTCTCACTTACCTTTGTATCCCATTCAACGTCAACTGCAGTACTGAACCTGAAATCTAGCTTTCTGTCTTCTACCCACCAATTTCAAATACATGTAAAAAGAGGCCAAAACAGCATTCTTTCTGTTTCCATTTCAGCTAAAAAGATGTATGGCATTCCAAACTGAGATACTAGATATAAAAAGTAGATGGCTAAAAACTGGTTTTGAGTCCTTCATCTTGACGTCCCTCTTAAGTGCATTCAAGAATTGAGGTTGAAGAGGCCAAAGGAGAGAATTTCTTCAAAGAAAGTTGTCAGACTGCTGTCATCCCCACATTCATTCATCCTATGTGAGAAAGGATGAGGGATCTTTGGAAGCTGATAGATTTACAGGACTTTTAGTTGGTCCACATCTAGGAAAACAGAAGCAGCTCATGCTCTTAGCTGAAGGTGGCTGCCTAGCAGCACAGTCAAGACAGGCAGCTCTATTGGGTACAACCTCTACTTCCACCAAACAAAGGATAGAATGACCAGATGAGAGAAATGAAACCTACAGAAGGTCTCAGCAGAAAAAAGCCAGAGGTTTACCATCAGGTGAAGAAGATTAGAAGAGAAGGCATGGTCTTGAACACGCTGAAGCCCTAGGCCATCAGCTTTAATAACTTTATGCCAAGTTAGGAATCATTAATGAGAGATACAAAATTATCAGTCTAAAAGAATGTTCCCTTTCTCTTAGCCCTTCTCTCTCTCTCCTCCTATTATCCTTCAGATCCAAACGTGCAGGAGTCAGAACCATCAGCTGGAGGACAAGGAAAGCACAGGATTGGCACGTGGACCCAAAGTTGTTCACTGCTCCCCTCTCCTGGTGCCTCCTGGATGGAAGCAGTACCTAACAGGAATGGGGAGAGATAGTCACTTGAAACAAAGTTTAGAATTGCTTATTAAGTTGGCCTAGACCTTTTCTGTACTGAATTTAGACTTTTAATGGGCTGAATTTAATTACTGAATTCAGACTGCTTATGGAATTAATGACAATTAAAGATGCCTCAGACACCAGTAGTGATCAAAAAAATTCTGAGAACTGGCCATGACTTATTCTAGTGACTAAGGAAAAACAGCCTTTGGAACGGGTTTAATTAAACAGTTTCTACTTTCACCTTTGAGTCCAGCTCTCTGAATGTAATGACTGCACGCTTAATAGGAGACAACTGACTAAGAAGCCAATAAGCCAGAGAAGAAAGATTCAAAAGAAATTTCTCTGTTCAGAAAACGAGACACTGCAATTATTGCCAAATGAATGGTGCATTTTGTAGAAAACATGAAAGTGTGCATATTGACCAGAGAAGAATGGATATTTGCCTAGGCTTTACTACTAGTTAGGAAGGTCAGAACTTGGGGCCAAGTTGATAAAATGTGCTACCACCTCCTATATGATTTTCTATAGAACCAAACTATGGGATAACTATTTCAGACACTACCTTTGAAATACAAATTATCTGCCAAGCAAATATACTGTAGGAAAGCAGAAAGAGACAGTGCCCCGCCAAGAATGCTACACATTTTTGTTCATCGAGATCCCAATACTTACAAGTCAGTACTTATCCCATTGGACCTAGACTATGTTTCCTACAACATGAGGAATTTAACAGTCCGTTATAATATATCTAAAATGACATTTTTTATTTCTGCCCCAAAAGAGTTAAAATACTTCTGTTCTTCCCTTACTGAAGACAGTAGACTCAGACTTTTGACCTTGGGCAGACCTTGGCACTTTATCCACCCCCAGCCCAATAAAGGGTCTCATCTACAATAAAGGCGATTCTACTTAAAATGTCTCTAACCCAGAACACAGGAGCTTCTTAGAGTCCTTCAGATTCTGGTTTCACAAAAATGTCTGGTTTCACAAAAAAGTGGCTGTGGAAGTGCCCACAGTGATACATGTGTGACCCGAAGATCAAATGAGAAAAACAAAAATCAGTATCCAGAGTCAGCCATAGATAGAAACTTTGATGATTCACCTCCTTTCTTACTTTTCAGATGCTCAGTTTCATTTTGGAGCTACGTATTAACTACCAAAACATTAACACCAAGCCACATTCTCAAATCACCAAATCCCTTAGTTCTCACTAACACTTAACAAAAATTCCATTTCCTGAGAATCCTGTTATCGTTAAAAAATTATTGATAGGTGTTCAATGATGTCATTCTTAGCCTGTCAGATAATACGGGAGCTGTGATACAAAATAAATTTCAGTAGAAAGAAGATATATGACATAGAAGATATATAAGTAAAGGTGCCATGGTGGATTTAGAGGTAACAATAAAACACAAATGAGGGAATTTCTTCAACAAGGACCCAAGATATAATGGGAGTTTGACAAAACTGTATATACAGTTGTATGGAGAAAGTGATTTAGTTGAAAATGATTCCATTAATAGGGGAAATATCAAGGTCCATAGTAGATTGCTACAGTGGGGTAGGAGTGGGAACGAACTGTCATCACACCTTTTAAGTAACACCTAGTTCTGAACCAAATATGATAGCAACGATGATTATCACAAAGGTATAATTCAATACCATAAATCTGATCGAATAGGTAAAAACTGCAAGTAAAAAGAAAGTAAAGAGAGTGTTATTTCCATCATGCAGAACACCCTGCCTTTGCATAAGCAATACAGAAAAAAACAATCAGTTGTTACATTAATAAAATTCCAAATAATCCTGAGACTTGATTGGGTTTAAAATGTGGTCTGTGACATTTGGAAACCAGGCCAGGTATTTACGAAAAAAGAAATAAATCTGAATGCAGAAAGGTCAGAAAGAAAAAGAAAATTCAAAGATGAAGCAGCTTTCCAGATAAATAATGGCTAAAAGGGGAAAAAAAAGTGAGGTAAAAAAATTTATGGCCAGGAAAAAGTCATTTTCTGGGTGGAAAGAAAACTGATAATAGACAAGTATAAAATCTCAAAGATTTCTAAGGTTTTATATATTTACCTGATTTTTAAAAATTCTATCAAAGTATGTTGAGAAGAGGCATCTTATCATAAGACCTCAAAAAGAAAACACTGCGTTAGGAAAGAAGAATTAAAGAACATTAA
The DNA here is from genome assembly GCA_004024745.2 of Catagonus wagneri. Lineage (NCBI taxonomy): Eukaryota > Metazoa > Chordata > Mammalia > Artiodactyla > Tayassuidae > Catagonus > Catagonus wagneri. Next base: position 1,021,513 of record PVHT020002874.1, on the reverse strand, counting down.
CTCCATCGAGATGAAGTTGAAATCATGTGGATTATTAATTTTACTAAGATACTTAACAGCTATTGGCTAGTTTAAGAGTTGTCGCAGAAGTTATAAATTCCTGAGATTAAGCGAGAGTTACTGGATTATCTGTCTATTAATCAAAAGAGAGGAAGCTCTGTTAATTAAGTAGTTGTACCTTAACTTCAGTACTCAGAAAGTCAAGTGCAAACCGTCAAACGATTAATTTGCAATCACAGGGAACTAAGAACAGAGTAAGCACTGGTATACCTTTCAGAGAACAATTTTGTTTCTTGATGAAGAGATGGGAGGGTTAGATAAGAGGGATTTAAAGAGTTAAAGACCATACAGATTTCAGTAATGCATTTTCATCGTTAATCAGAAATGGTCTGAACTATAGACCTTGGTGTCCTGATATGGTAAGCAGGCACCCTTTAAAATCATTTGAATTAAAATAGATTTTATTTCATGAATTGAACAGTCCTTATATGCTACAGCTGTTTGAGATATTTCATCTACAATCACAAAGGAATTCCATCTCTCTTCATGAGCACAAAGGTGATTTGACCCAATTTTATCGACCTGTCATAATATTGAAACAATCTGTATGATTTTCCTATTCTTCAAGGCAGCAGGTCTGTGCACATAAATAATTTTCTCAATCATCACCTAAAAAATGCCTTCAGGAGAAAAAATCTTGCCAAAATAATCACTTCATTCTTAGAATGAATGATAGGCCCAATCTTGGCCACCAATTTATCCTTTGATGTATTTGGCATAATTTCTCTAGGATGAACCTGATGAGTATTATCACCCAGCATAAGAAAGGAAAAAACCTTGACTAGCCCCAAGCGTGGTAGACATTCATTTGATACTCATTTCTGTAAAATTTAATGGCATTATTTATCTCAACCAACCGCAGGTCTCTGAAATCAATATCCTATAGGGGATCTTTGTGCTTTTACACAGTGATCACTGCTATACTTTGTTTCTCTTGAGGAAAAAGAAGCTAATAATTCAGGATTGTAAAAAACACCCATCAGAACTCGACTTTAACTGAAGCCATCTTAGATAAATTCAGTAGTTTGGGAGATCAAGACATAACCATTAATATCTTGACAAAATGACATCACAAGATTACTACAAAAATCCAAATTGGTTAGAAATGCAATATAAAAATAGCTCTTTTACTTCCAAAAAAATATAAAGAGAAGAACAATAATGGCCCATAATTCTAACATCACTATAACATATTTTCACTAAACATAATGACAATGCAAATAAAAAAGTCTCCCCTGTACTTTAAGTATATTAGCAGTTTTCATGTAACTTTCCAGAAATACTCGATGCTCAACCAGCATTAATATTTTTATTTTTTCAGATCTGCTGGTCTAATAGTTAATATTCAACTTTTAACTATTTTTACTTAATATTTATTTGAAGTTATCTACTTTAGCAGACATAAATATGCATCATTTTTGAATGTCACATAATATTACATGGTGAATATACCATAATCAATCAGTTAACCAAATATGACGAGTATTTACATTTTAATACTGACTTTGCATTGAAAAAAATCCTGTTCTAAATTTTTATCAAGAACTGGCTCCCACAGAATGGTAGAAAATATCTACAAAGCAATCAACAAGGGATTAATCTCCAAAATATACAAACAGCTAATATAGCTCTATATAAAAAAAAATCAAAAAGTTGGCAAAACATCTAAACAGACATTTTTGCAAAGACATACCAATGACCAAAAAGTACATGAAAGGAGTCTCAACATCACTAATTATTAGAGAAATACAAATCAAAACTACAATGGGGTATCATTCCATATTGGCCAGAATGACCATCATCAAAAAGTCTACAAACAATAAATGCTGGAGAGGATGTGAAGAAAAGGGAACCCTCCTGCACTGCTGGTGGAGAATGTAAATTGTTGCGACCATTATGGCGAACAGTATGGAGGTTTCTTAAAAAACTAAAAATAGAACTGCTATATGACCCTGCAATCCCCCTATCCAGAGAAAACCATAATCAAAAAGACAATGCACCCCTATGTTCACTGCAGCACTATTTACAATAGCCAAGAGATGGAAGCAACCTAAATGCCCATCAACAGAGGAATGGATAAAGAAGGCTGTTTGAGAAAAAAATAAGCCAAGTGAAAGGTGTCCACAGGAGAGTGGAATCAGATGGTACCCTTGAATGGCTGGCAAACGGGAGGTGGGTGGTTTAGGAGAGGGGAGACGGGAACTGAAAGCGAGTAAGAATAAGGAGAATCGTTCAATTTCTTTATCTGAAACATGGGCACTTTCCATAGAGTGTTCTTGCTTTATTCATAAACCATGAACTGAGGTCTTTAAAAAAATACCATGTAGAAGAAAACATATTTTTCTAGTTGAAAATACTATCCCTCTAGAAGTTTTGTCAATGGGAGTTCCTGTCATGGCTCAGTGGTAACAAACCCAGCTAGTACTAATGAGGATTTGGTTGGATCCCTGGCCTTGCCTGGTGGGTTCAGGATCTGGTGTGTTGCCATGAGCTGTGGTGTAGGTCACAGATGTGGCTCAGATCTGTCATTACTGTGGCTGTGGCATAAGCCAGGAGCTGCAGCTCCAATTCAGTCCCTAGTATGGGAACTTCCACATGCCATGGGCACAGCCCTAAAAAGACAAAAATAAATAAATAAAAAATAAAAAAGTAAAAAGTTTTGGAGATCCCTTAGTGGCTCAGCAGTTAGCCAACCTGACTAGCACCCATGAGGATCCCTGGCCTCGAACTGGGTTAAGGATCTGGCAGTTAGCCAACCTGACTAGCATCCATGAGGATCCCTGGCCTCGAACTGGGTTAAGGATCTGGCGTTGCCATGAGCTGTGGTATAGGTAGCATATGCAGCTTGGATCCCAGGTTTCTGTGGCTGCGGTGTAGGCTGGAGCCTACAGCTCCGATTGGACCCCTAGCCTGGGACCCTCCATATGCCATGAGTGCTTCCCTAAAAGACAAAAAGACCAAAAGAAAAAAGAAAAGTAAGTAAATCAAAAGTTTTGTCAAATCATTGGTTTCCCCAACAATATTTCCTATTATACAAACCTCAGACCAAACAGACTAAAGAGGAATGGGACAAACTGAACTAAGGTTCCTGCATCTCTAGAATCAAGTGTATAAAATAATGTGATATATTAAATGTTATATATTAAATTGCTCATTAATCACAGTGAAATTCTCATTAGCCTTGGTAGAAAAATTGTTAATAAGCAAAAATGTTCAATTCCAACTTGAACTATGTGAAAAGAGAACAGATAAGTCAAAATAGAATTTAATTACTAGGTCTAAGTGGCAGAAATCTTATTAACATGAATACTACAAGAACTTAAAATACTGTGCATGCTACGACTATTCTCAGTAAAGGCAGGAAAGATATATTTAAAAATACATTTCAACATCCAAGGAGCATAATGAAAAAAGAGTACTCGCCTTATCAGGCAAATATTTTATTTGAATTTAATTATAGTTCCTGTGTTCAATAATTATTTTCTCTGAAATTGAAGATTTTCTATGAGATATTTCACTATAAACAAGTAGTCATTTAATATATAAGGAATGTACCCTTTACCTTTAATAAATATGATCACCCAAAAATATGTAAATAGTTTTTAATACAAATTCATATTTAAATTAATTATTGTATATGTTTATCATAGTAAATTGAATTTTCTAAACGACATTTTAAACAAACTAATCATTCCTGTGATAACTAAACCTTTATGCCAAATCAGGTGTGTTTATAAATCAGAAATTTTGACACCCTATCTTTCCTTTTTCCAGACGGCTCAGAATAAAACATACTAAAACATTCAAACCCAAACACAAAACAATTCTACAGTCTATAATAATCACTAGCATTGGACAAATCAAAGAACTAATTCCTATCCAATTATACCCATCAACGGTATTTTTACAGAAGGAGATTCTAGGACTTTCTCAAGCTCAGATTACTTGAGAGTACAACTAGTTATAGGATGCAAAAGAAAATAAACTGTCAAAGAAATTCCAGACAATGAAGAAAAACAGGTAAAAAACTTCATTCCTGAGCTTAGAACAACTGACAACATAAAAATAAGCAATGGCTCAGACATATGTAAAAGTACCAGAACTTACACACACACACACACACACACACACACACACACACACACTCTCCCTCTCTCTCTCTCTCTCTCTCTCCCTCTCTCTCTCTCTCTCTCTCTCTCTCTCTCTCTCTCTCTCTCTCTCTACCAAAGAGACAACTGTAGGACGGACACATTATACTACTGTGATGTATATCCACATATCAATGAATCTTTTCATAATTTCATCACTTTCTAATACTCGTAATGTTAAAAGAAAAAGATATTTGAAAAACAAGATGGATTGGCTAGAAGTACCACTTAGCTGAAAAGGTGGGATTTGGGAGTAAGCCATAGATAGACAAAGATGAGAAAACTTTCAGAACACCACAGAAAGCTATCATATTTCTAAAATGTCAAAAAGGACCAAATTTATTTTTGACAAACTAAAGAGAAGGAATTACTGTATACTCTAACCTGTGTGGCAAAGTGAAAACTGAATCCATTCAAGAACTGGGAAAAGAGTAAGGATGGCAGTGACCGTTATGTTTTCACAGACCACTCCACACAAAGTACCTTTTTATGATATCTTCTCCATTCCAGCAAGGCTCGCCATCACCAGCCGCTAATTCATTAGCACAAAGCTGATCAGCCAGGCTTCCATAGAATGTCCTGTGCAGTCGAAGGCTGTTGATAAATTCTCTGAATGAAAAAATAAAGAAAACAAAACCAAAAATCTGTAACACATGCTAATATAAGTGGCCTAATTTCTTATGCATAACGTATAAAAGGGAACCTTTAAAATTTTCTCTACAAATTTTCATATAACTTTAAGACTTTTCTAATAATATGAAAACTGCATTTTTTTAAACTGCATTCAATTTTTTCTTTTAAATAAATGTTTTCACAGAGTATGAGTTTTATATAACTCCAGGTCTAAAAAGCTGTGACTAGCTCCTGGGCACACACGCACACACACACACACCACTTTATTTAGCTTCCCTCACTAGCTTCCAGCATCTAAACCGCAGTGATGCTAACTACTTTCTTTTCCACATAGAAATGTCAGAGGCTTCTAACAAGCTGCCTGATTGCTCACTGATTAAAAGTTTAGTAGAGTTGGGTGATTTTCCATCTGGGACTTCTCTTTGGTATCCAACAACATAAAGTCATATGTCTTTACTAAATACAGAGAACCCGAATATGTACACACTTCAGAAGCATGAAAATAAGATATTGAAAGGAGTAATATTTCATACATTAGGTTTTTCTGACTCTCATACTTCTTTCCCTTTCACTATCAGTTATGGAAATGGCTATGTCAACAACAACAAAAAAGTAGTTTGTTTTTTAATTTAGAAAGCCAAGACTTTGGAGTTTCAAAGCCACACTTCGAGATCCCAAGAAGCTGGGTTTTAGCATTTCAAAAGACCAAGTCCTAAAAACTTGAGTTTTGATTTTTTTTTTTTTACATAAACAAATGTTTTGGGGGGGAAAATGAAAAGCCACTAGCCTGATCCAGAGGAAATGTCCCCTGGACCAGAAGACAGGGACAGAAGGAAATTTTGGAAGGAAAGCAATTTTTGGAAATTCACAGGATGAGTAATTAAAATGCAGTAATTATGAAATCATATTCCCCATTGATTTTTTAAAAGTAATTTATTTAAAATGAGATCAAAGAGGAGGGGTGACTCTAAATTATAGCTAAAGTAATCAAATTTTTAAAAATTGAGTCTGATTTTGACAGCATGGATACAGAACTGTATTAATTTATAATTCTCTCTCTTACTGGTTTTGAAAGAACTAACTGAGGAAATTGCTGGTGTTGTAAGTAACCACTAATCTGTAACTGTGAAATATGTAAGATCTGCAATCATAGAGAAGAGATAAGTTTCCACAGCAATTGTTTTGTATGTACTGAAATTTTTAGCAAAGCTTGACCAAATGATGACAAAATGGTTGCAGGAAACATAAATGTCTAACTCATGCTCAATCAAAAAAAAAAAAAAAAAAGATGTTTCATCTTCAAAAAAAAAAGATGCTTCACCAGCACAATGAAACGCTTATTTGTACTTTATTGAATTCCTTTATTATAAAATAAGTCTCTCCATGATGGCTATGTCCCTACTAACTGGAGTGCATGAACAAATACAGTCTCATGCAACAGCTACTAAAACAGAATTGATGAAACTGATTGGTTCTTTCCTAGAGAGGCGGGGTTTAATGGGCAGAAAGATGAGTGACTCTTGTCCTCAATTCTATTCACAATATATGACCACCTGCTTGGAAGCCAAGACTGCTCTAGCGCCTGGCACAAAGGGCTGCAAATGTTGAGGCCTCCAAATTGATCACACAGAACTGAGCAGATGTTTTTTATGGCGCCCAAACCTCCTACTTCAGTTTCAGTAAATGGTGCCCTCATTTCCTTTCTCTCTTCACAATCATTAGATCATAACGGGGAAATCTTTACATGGTTCTTTGCCAGTCCTCTTCCCCAACACCACAGCCATTCCTTAGCTCAAGCCCTGATCGCCTTTCTCTGGAATCACTGCACCAGGAGGACGTACCCCTGTCTGTTCCTTAACAATCAGCTCCCATCCTCCACAACAGCCACCTTTTAAAATTCGAATCTGTAGCCCACAGATGAGGCCCCTCACTTGCTGAAAGCCCTCCGTGGCCCTCCATTCTCTACAGCATGAAAGTCGCATTTCTTGGGAAGATATAGAAGGTACCCTCACACCTCAGTTTAGCAAGAACCCAAACCATACTGTAGTTTCCACAACAGTGAGATGCTCGCTGTTCTCCAGACATAACTCCCTGCCTTTGCAGGCGTTCTCTCTGAAGGAATCATCTCCTAGTACCTGTCTACTCTTTCTACAAACCATCACCTTTCAATTATGTGCCACAGAATACTGAACACTGTGGAGTACCAAGGTCTGTATTGGTGCTTGGGATTCAGAGCTCAACAAAACAGTCCCTGCCTTCTAAGAACGCATATGTTGGTGAAAATCTACAACGATAATACAGTATTAATCAGTAAGGTCACATTTGAGGACAGAGAAATAAGATAACATTTCATTGTTCCATGCAAAAAAAAAAAAGAAGCCACTACCAACAAAAAACATGGTAAGCCAAAGTAAAGAAGAATACTGGTACTCACTCAGAGACTCATTAAACAGTTCAGCTAGTGACAAATGTGCTTGTGGAAATTGTAGTTAAGTAGGAAGAAGCCAGCTTACCGTCTGCCCTCTTGATCATCACACATTTCAGTTTTATTCAGAAGGCAGAGAAGAGCCATTAAAACTTTGCCAGCAAGCAAATTTTGATATCACCATGACAGTATTGCGGAAATACACAGAAAAAGTGGTCATTTAGGGGACTATATAACCAAGTTCAAAGTAAGAAATATGAAGATGTGTGTTGGGGGGGGTGGGGATCCTGCCAGTAAAAATCATGAAAAATGACAGATTTAAAAGACATTAGGACTCTGGAATTGGCAGATAAAGTTATCAGTTTTAAGATAACCCTGTCTTCCTCCTCTCCAATCAGTTGACCAAGAGAAAGACTGTTATCCACTGAGGTAAGAAATAAAAGAAACGCCTTCTCAGTGCCCCTCACTATATGAATAATTGCCCTTATTTTGCTCAATATTTTCATCCCTCCATGGTACATAGAACTTTCTACTCTAGCATGTAATGTACTTATTTACTATGGTTTATTGTTCCTTATCTGTCTCCAACTCTAGAATAAAAAATGCAGGCTGGCAGGGATTTTGTTTGCCACTGTAGGCCTTAAAGCCGTGGTGAAGACATATGGTGCACTCAGTAAACAGTTACCAAATTAATAAATGAGAACTAATTCCATTCTCACCAAGTTCAGTTTGAGATTTTTTTTTTTTTTTGGAAACATCCAGAAAAAAATATCAAGTAGAACCATACTTTTTTTTTTTTTTTGGCTGCCTTGTGGCATAGGGAGCTCCCAGGCTAGGAATCCAAGCTGCAATTGCTACCTACTTAGCCATAGTGACACCAGGTCCTTTAACCCACTGTTCCAGGCCAGGGACTGAACTTTCATCCTGGTGATGCAGAGACACTGCCAATCATGTCGTGCCACAGCGGGAATTCTGAATCCTACTTTTCAGTCCTAGTGTGTAACATCATCTGGGGATCTTGCGAAAATGCAGATGTGGATTCAATAGTCCGGGGTGTGGGGCTAAGGCCCAAGAGTCTGACTTTCAAAGACGCATCAGGTAATGCTGATGTTACTAGTATAACAACCATGGACACCATGGAAGTTTGCTGTTGGACATGTGACCTCAAATCAGTGGACTCGGCAAGTGATAGGAGATTTACCTTCAACAGGGGTGGTAACTGAAATGCTAAATATGGAAAAAAAATCTCCTAGGCAAATAATAGGAAGTTAGAAAAAGTCAAAGGGACTTAGAAGTAGCAAAGCATAATAAAAACTTCAATATTAAGCACTATGACAACTAAAGAATGAGTTTTTTTGTTTTCTTTTTTTTTTTTTTTTTTTTGCTTTTTCAGGGCCGAATCTGCAGCATATGGAAGTTCCCAGGCTACGGGTTGAATTGGAGCAGTAGATGCCGGCCTACACCACAGCCACAGCAACACAGGATCTGAGCCGCATCTGCAACCGACACCATAGCTCATAGCAATACCAGATCCTTAACCCACTGAGTGAGGCCAGAGGTTGAACCCTTGTCTTCATGGATACCAGTCAGGTTCATTACCACCGAGCCATGACTGGAACTCTCAGAATGAGGAAATTTAGAGAGCTACTCAATGTAAAATGCCATTATGAAAGGTTAATTAAAATACTGAGAAGATCCTTTGTATGGGGTGAGCACAGTTGTGATGCTTGTTCTCTCCAGGCCTAAGTTATAAGGACCCATGTGACTTCGCCAGCATCTGTTTCCCTCGTCCCGATGGCAGGCAGTGCCTCAGATGGCAGCTGCTCTGTTCACTCTGAGACTGAACCTCAGAATAGCCACAACTTGAGCAGCGCCCCTGCTGGTCTGCAATGAGCACAGGTTGTGAACAAAAATGTTCTGGTTCTCAACCAATGACAGAGTGATTTCATTTGCTACCCCAACACAGCTTAGTCTCTCTTAATTGATACAAGGATAAGAAGAGCGAATTAATAGCAGATGGATCATACATTCTAGAAAGAAAAGAAGGATTACTGAAAACAGTGTCTAGCTTTGGAGCGAATTCTCTGAGACTAAAATAATGAAAGAAAGTTTACGTTAATATTGAGGTAAGTTTTGATTTGTGAGACAAGACACTGAGAGGAGAATCTACTTTGGAAGTGTACATTCTGTATTTGGCAGTTTTTAGGTCACAGGAATTAACAGTAGTGTTGTGAAAAGTGGTTGCATTGAAGGACCAGAAGATCTACATTGGATATAGAATAATAATAATAATTGAATTGGCAAGAGATGAAGGAGTTAAATCACTAGTAGCCTTAGTGAGATTAAAAAACAGCTATCTAGGAGTTCCCGTCGTGGCTCAGTGGTTAACGAATATGACTAGAAACCATGAGGTTGTGCGTTCGATCCCTGGCCTTATTCGGTGGGTTAAGGATCTGGCGTTGCCCTGAGCTGTGGTGTAGGTTGCAGACGCGGCTCGGATCCCGCGTTGCTGTGGCTGTGGTGTAGGCCGGCAGCAAAAACTCCGATTAGACCCCTAGCCTGGGAACCTCCATATGCCGTGGGTGCAGCCAAAATAAGGCAAAAAGACAAAAATAAATAAAAATAAAAATAATAAAAACAGGTATCTACTACCATAGAGCCAGATAATGTTGACTGCAATTGAAGAATCCATACTTCAGTTCCCAGCTTAATGCTCAGCCTTTTTTTTTTTTTTAAAGCACCAGGTCCTCCTTTTCCAGTTTTTCCATGAGATGTCTCAATGAATAAAATATCATATTCCTTGACTGATTCCATATTTTAAGTTGCTGGAAGAACGGCTGTATCCGTGTAAATATTTTCTACAGTCAAGAGAATATTTTCAATTAAAATTAGGAAAAACATAAAAGCAGGGAGATGTTAGAAGCTCCAGCTAACTATACTTGAGGGGCTGTGTTACCTACATGTTGGTTGTTCATGTTAGTCTTAAGACATCTCCAGAATAGAGATGTCAAACACAATTACTAAGAGTAACACTTTGAAATGCATTTTTAAAAGAGGAAAACATGCTTTGTCAGTATATTTATTCAAAGCCCATATGTCAGGGCCATAGGCAAATGAATCATTTCACATTTGCAATTACAACAGTCTAACAAATGATGTCTCTGGCTCTAATTTTGCCTTCTCATCTTCTCTTCAACGCATGTCCCAAACTGTTATCAGAATTAAGGCTCCAGAAAACAGCCATCACACCTTCCTGTTTTAAAATCCTAACCATTCAGGTACAATGTCTTCCCATGGCTCATCATCTCTTCCTTCTTTGCCCCTTAGTTTCCCATGACAGTTGCCCTTCCCACCAGTCACACACCCCAGCTGAAAGCCACATACTTACATGGTGTAAGAAATCTCACGGTTTACTGCATAAGATCCCAAGTTTAGGACATGCAGTTTCTTCTACCCGGAGCCGCCTTCCTTCTCACTTCACCCTCCCAGCCTTCTACCCATCATCCTTCAAGGTCTAGCTTAAACCTCATCTCCTAACTCTTTGCCTGACCAGCCCATGAAGCTTTTGTTGGTCCAACCTATTTCTCACATCCCACGTGGCATCTACTTTATGGTTATCTGGAATTATAATTCCTCTGTCTGTAATGTCTGCCTCCCCGATTAGAGGGTGTATTCTCTAAAAACAAGAGCCGTGTCTGCTTTATTTCTCCAGGGTTTGGTACCCAGCAGGCACCTGACAAATTCTTGTTGAATTGGCCCCAGATGTGGAGTCAGTTTTTAACCACTTCCAGAATTAGGAGTTTCTGGAAGAAATACATTTTTTAAAATGATAATAAAAATTTTAAGTCCTTAAAGAACGCAGTTGACTTGGGAACTTTTAAATTGGGTAACCCAATTTCAGAGAAATATCAGAAAGACCTTTCTGGTATGTCCTATTAGAAAATGAAAGAAATCCAAAAGCAGGACTACAAGCTGTGCCAATTTCTACTAAACAGGTTCAAGACGGATTCTATGTATACACGTGATGCTGAAATTAAGATGCGGTGACACATCGCTATGTAGTCACACTGTGGTGTAAGATAGCTATGAGAATTAACATATCAGGAGTTCCTGTCATGGCTCCACAGAAATGAATCTGACTACTATCCATGAGGATGTAGGCTGGATCCCTGGCCTTGCTCGGTTGGTTAAGGATCTGGCATTGCCATGAGCTGTGGTGTAGGTTGCAGACATGGCTCGGATCTTGTGTTGCTGTGGCTGTGACTGTGGCACAGGCTAGTGTCTACAGCTCCAATTCAACCCCTAGCCTGGTAACCCCCATATGCCACGGTTGTGGCCCTTTAAAAAAAAGAGAGAGAGAGAGAGAGAATTAACCTATCACACAGGTCAGAAAGGGTCTTCAAAATCATCTGTTCCAGTCTTGCTCTGTTCTAACTGCACTTTATCATCACCAAACAAAGATATAAACTGCATATCTAGACTTCTCCTTCAGACATTCAGATCTGATGTTTGGGGTAGGACATGAACATTGGAGTGTTTCAAAAAGCTTCCTATAAGATCCTGGCGTTCAGTCTCTTATTTTATAACTAAGAAAAGTAAAAACCAGAGAAGTAAAAGGACTTGTAAAAAATAAGTTAGGCATTTAGACCTCAACACTGTTGTTCCATTTACTAATAAAAATGCCAGCACTAAGCAATATTGCGAAGATAGTGGATATTTGATAAGCCAAAGCTGACTGAATCTTTATAAAGAATATTTTCCTCCATTTTTAAAATTTTACAGAAATGATCACTCTGTTCACAGAACACACTTAGTAGTAGATTGGTAGACCAGAAAACAGATTCGTCACTTCTTCCTGACAAAATCGGCACTTAGAAAGCAACATGTTTAGACAGGATTTATCTGTATCTCTTTACCAGTCTGAAAGGTCTGGTGCGGGAAGCAGGGAGTGGAGTAAATTCTGATCACTTGCTAATGAGCGGCTTTGCCTAGTGTGCTGGCACAGAAAAGAGGAAAAGGCTGGAGAACAACTGCTCATGCATAGCTTACGGCCTTGTTTGCCCTGAGCTGACTGAAGGCAAGAGAGGAACGTGGACCAGCTTAGTGTTTCCTTTTGCTTCCCATGCCCTGGAGGCCAGCAGTGTCAGAATGGTCTCCTGATCTGTCATGTGGCCAAAAAAAAAAACAAAAAAAGAAATGAAAGGAAATGTAATTCACCCCGAAGTTGTCATTTCTAGTTTGGTTGACACAAAGATACCCAGTTACTGCTCTAAAACTGAGCAACACTTCTGATTTGCTTTACCATTACCATTTGACTTGAATCATTTTTAATGACAGAAACAATACATTTTGTGAGCAGTTAAATAATGAAAAGGCACATGAAGGAGTTCCCATTGAGGCTCAATGGTAGCAAACTCAACTAGCATCCATGAAGATGTGGGTTCAATTCCTGGCCTCGCTCATTGGGTTAAGGATCTGGTGTTGCCATGAGCTGTGGTGTAGGTTGCAGATGAGGCTCGGATCCCATGTCGCTGTGGCTGTGGTGTAGACTGGCAGCTACAGCTCTGATTTGATTCTTAGCCTGGGAATCTCAATAAGCCACAGTTGTGGCCCTAAAAATAAATGAATAAATAGCACACGAAGAATAAGCTAATACCTATTGTGCTACAGTGTTTTCATCCTCCCTCCTGAGGCAGCCAGTGTTTATGGCCTCGTGTGCTTTCTTCAGTTTCCTCTACATGCACCTTAACGTGTAACCAAAAACAGACAGATGGACAGAGATGGTTTGGTTTTACAAAACTAGGGCCAAGGTATAAACATGCAGGCAACTGGCTGTGCTCCCTTGACAATATATCATAAACTCCTTTCAGGTTAATAAATCTCAGTCTTAGTTTTATACAGCTGTATAATATTCTAAAATCTGGATATAGCAACACTGCCATAATTTGGCAAACCATTCCACTAAGGCAAATTTCTTTTTTACTTTATAAGGCTGCCATGTTCATTATAAAGGGAAGGTTTGAAGAGAGATAACTATTATGTCCCAAACTTTGCCAGTTCTCTAGAGAGCTGTTTTCACTTAAGCATGTGGCTCTAATCTATGTTTGATTTTGCATTTTATTTCATTAGACATTGTTGGAAACAGCTAAATTCAAAAGGCAAAACTCTCCATCTGATGTCTTCCTCTAGTGGACATTTGTTTCCATGTTAAAACATTTATCAACGGTTACAAAGAACACCTCCTTGCCTTTTTTTCCCCTTGAGCACAATATATGAGAGACTATTTCTAATTTTGGCCAAAGTTAATTATCTGGAAAAATGCTGGAGAAGAAAGTGATTTTCAAATGCAACTCTTCTCTGTGGAATGTTTCAGACCACACATTTCTGTATTTAATGACATATATTGATTTTTTTTTAAGCCCTCATGTCAATCCACACGTAATACAGAACCCAAATTAAAAGCAGTGCCTCACACGCTGTTTGAAAGTCTCTATAGAACAAAGGTCAAATATGCAGTTTGCCAGTGAATGGCCTGAGGCTGAGTTAAGGTTAATGTGTGCTAATGAACAGGCTCAGACCTGTGGATGTGTCTGACCACTGCTGTCAAACAGAAGGCATTTAAAATGTCAGTTTCCTGCTCAGCAGAGGAAATACATAATTACATGTTTCTAGAGAAGGGCTCTTTTCTCTGGCAGTTCAGAATCTCTATTTCATCATTTGACTTAATTCTCAACGAAGTCATTCTATTTGACAAAATATTTGTAGAGATCTTAAGAGATTTCTAAAGATTTCTTTCAATTTCTATTCCACGGCAATAATGGCTCTGACGGTGAAGGCTTGGAAATAAACATATACAGATAAGACTGCTATAGGGAGACTGAAATCTAGTTTCTTGGCCCCTTTCTATACAGACTTTGTGATGCCTGTAGAGATGGGGCAGAGGGGAGATGCAACACTAGGAAGCCAAGCAAGAAATGGCACCAGCACGTTTTAACACAAATGCAAATGTGTTTCCAGCACATGGCACTCATACTTGATGAAAAAGAAAATATAGTTTTGCTCGAAAGAGTAACTCGTTAACCCCACGTGAACCTGCTGCTCCTCATGGAAGCTGTGACCTCAGAACTGGCACCACTCTCAAAGAGGAGGGTTTTTTTTTTTTTCTGACTAAATGATTCCAGGTTTTTTCCTCCTAATAGGAAGTCATCTGGTTCATGGGATGGGATTTCCCCTCCTTAGCAGATTCACGGGCTTTCTCAACAGAGCTGAAGGGGTTAAGATGGGCGAGCACCAGGGAAAATGGAAAAGAGCAGTGGAAATAAGCTAACATCCTGCCATCCGCTCCGCAGAGGGCTCTTTGTGGACAGGTGCTGCGTGTTTCGCACTGCCTGTGGTGACCGTATACTAGCCTGGAGCTGGACCTTCATAGCCGCCTATACATTTAGTACAGACACCTCAATTCTCACTTCACAATATCCTTCAAACCCAACACATGACCAGACAACATCCCAGTAAAAAAGCACCTTTTATGAAACCATCCTCCTCTGAAAAGAGTGATTTAAACCCAATGTCGAAACTAGGTTTCCAAAACCAGCTCTCATCACATTTTCCCATGTTGTAAACATGTACCTCAAAACACGGTGACTCTGTTCCCCATTAAAAAGGATTTTAAACAAAGACTTCAACTCTTTTATAAAAATAAACACAGGACCAAGCATCCAATATTTAAACCAATCAGACAGTACTAAGCTAAGCATCCATCCCCAAAGGGATGTTATATAATTTCTCCTACCTCGTAAGTTTTTTTGTTCATTCTAATAAAAAATATGTAATTATTTGTTCAGTTCTACTAGTTTCAGGAGGCATGCTAATAATATTCCAATAGAAAAAAAAATGTCTAGGGTCTGGCTGGGTCAAGACCAATGAGAAAGTTGAGCCAAACAGAATCTTTGCAAAACTAGTGATTCTAATATAGGTCAATTTTGTATACAAAGAAATACCATACCTATATTTTGAAATCCAGTATCTTAGGCCAAATCTTGAACGTTACCTTTTTTTCCTTTTTATTTTTTTTCTTTTTTTTTTTGTTTTGTCTTTTTGCCTTTTCTAGGGCTGTACTCTCGCGGCATATGGAGGTTCCCAGGCCAGGGGTCTAATCAGAACTGTAGCCACCAACCTACGCCACAGCCACAGCCATGCCAGATCCGAGCCGCGTCTGTAACCTACATCACAGCTCACTGCAACGCCAGATTGTTAACCCACTGAGCGATGCCCGGGATCGAACTGGCAACCTCACTGTTCCTAGTCGGATTCGTTAACCACTGAGCCACAAGGGGAACTCCCGAATGTTACTCTTTTTTGAAGTAAGTTATTTTCTGTGTTTGCTAACACTTTAACTATAAACTCCATGACTTCTCCAGTAAGTTATTTTCTGTGTTTGCTAACATTTTAACTATAAATTCCATAACTTAGGAGACAAGAAAACATACTCTGCACCACATTTTCTCTCTCAGCATTAGCAGAACATTAATGAAGTATTTTCCCTTTGATAGTCTGCCAATAAATGTGCATCTTTCTCATTTCTTTTTTCTTTTATTTACGACTTCAATTAGATATTCCTGGTTACCTCCATTCATAAACTCCTCTTATTGGTGGCCAGCCTATGCCCAGTACAAATTATTCTCATTTGCATTTTCAGTTACTATACACCTCGTGGTACAAATATTTGTGTTCCTGGATTCTAATATAAGGGTGTGATTTACAGTTAGGGAATCTGTAGTTAACAAAGTTCAAAGAAAATCAGGTACTCTCATTTTCAATTATATTCCTATTATTCTAGTAATTCTCATTTTGGAAAAATTACTTTTGAATATTACATATAACCCAGGTATTTTTGGATTCTCAGCTTCTAAAAGGTGTTTTAGAATATTGCTGACCAGGACTGAATAATGTATAATCACATTTACCCAATTATGATATCTAAAATATTGCCCATATGATCAGAATTAAAGTAACACATCCTTCCATTATGATTATTCATATAATCTTTGTTTTGATAAGACTTAGCTTATATGGGAAAAGGCAGACAAACCAAATATAATGAAGATTATAAATCCTTTGGATTCACTCAAATTGCAGGACCCCAAACTTGCTATGTTCCAGGTATAACAAGCTTTTTTGCTGAAGGAGGGTCAAAACAACACAGCAAAAGGAGTACTTGGGAACCATTGCTCTTCAAAATCATCAAACAGAATGAATCAATTTTTTTAGAGGAAAATGTGACCTGAAAGTCTGTAAGTCTACAAATATGGGTCTAAACAAAAAGAATCATCCACAGACTTACTTCGAACTTCCATCAGCTGCACCTCTAAGCTAAAGATTCCACACATGATTCTGGAGACCATGGTGTGTCCCGGTAATGGCTGATATAAATGTGCCAGTATAAAGAAAAATTTTAAAAAAGCAGAATCTATTAAATGAGATAAACCACTCCAGAAACACATTTCTTCTACTTTGAGGACAATTATGGAGGAATTGGCAGCTTTGTCATTTCTACTGAACATGAAAATGGATAAAAATATGAATCTCTTCTGGCTCTACCTTCTCCTCATTTTCTCCTCTTATCGGTATGCATAAGACATTTCAAATGCCAATGATAGATTTAAGTTGATGGAATAGTCTTTGCTGTGTACAATCAAGTTAAAGAAATACTTGGTACTCTTGTGTGGAGGGAGTACTCATGATGCTTCTATATACAATTAATTTTGCTACTTTAGTCAAAGAAATGAGCCTCACTCATCATCCTGATGCAAACCCCATAGATTCTGCTAAAAACTCTGAAACAGCTTTTATGCACGCTTATAAAAATCATCAATTTCAATATGACACAAACTTAAATCCTCCTCATGTCTTAAAAAATTCGAGTGAAAAAAGAAATGAGAGCTGAATGTGGGGTTCTTTTCAAATCTTCAGATACTCACTGGCTTTGCAAATGAAAATGGATAGAAGATTCACTTTGGGGGAGGGAGAGAGGGAGGGAGGAAGGAAGGGAGGAAGGAAGATGGGAGGAAGAAGGAAGGAAACTTTCAGGTAATATTAGGGAAAATTTCATTCACAGTTTGGTTTTCTTGGTAGGAGACTATTTTGAGCCATTTGAATTAAATAACCCTACCGCCATGATTATAAACACCATTGAAAAGTTTGTAAATTCATCTGGCAAAAGCTACTATTTACTAGGAAATAGAAGGTTTTGGGAGGACCGCTTAAAAATATGTCCAACTTAAAGGTCATTTTTCCTATGGCTGAGGAATATACTATTCTTTCTGTAGCAAGAAATTTGGGGAGATTTATTTCTACTCACATTAACTTAAATTTGTCAGCTTCAATGTTACAGATGTCGCAAAATAACTGAGACCCAAATTACTGTGGACCATCTATTTAACCTGAAGAACTGAGAATAAAGCTCATGCTCCCCGATACAAACCCACCCTTATATAAAAGCAAGCAAACTATGAGGGTTCTCGCCGCAGACACTGATAACTACATAAGTTTGCTTTCCGTAATTTTTAATTACTGTTACCATCAAAACAAAATGTGAGCAGCATCCATTTGACACCAACCCTGTGTATGGAGCCACCTCTAGGAGCCTCGTGATTTCCACTTCTACTTTATATCAAGTCATTGGAGCCATAACTCCTTTCAGCACAAATACTCTTGAACATCAGTTTAAATTTTCCATTGTTTGGATTTTGTTTCAGATATTTCATAGCATGGTCGTTCATTCTCCATGAACATCTAGAAAGTAAGGGCGAACCCAGCTTAAAGTCTTCATTTTTAACATCCATTTTATGTGGAGCAAATTGCTTTTCAGGGCACCGAAACTGCGCACATCTTGGTCTAAGGACTTTTTCTGGGAAGTTTTTATCAGATTCTCAGTGGGATGCATGACCCAGGAAAGGTTAAGCATGGCTAGCCTAAACTTTTGCCATATGTTTGCTCTGCCTCCTGGCATTCCTTCTTCCTGTGTGCCTGGGTTTTGACCCCGTGGGGTCCTGCCCTACATTATTCATGTAGGGCTTGACGGGGGCCTGCCCTGTGCTCAGGTTTCCTTAGCCCTGCTCTGGCCTGGCCTCTGGCCCCCCTACCCAAAGCCTTGCCTTGGCCTGCCCTGCCCTGGCTGCCCTCACTGCCACCACTCATGAAGCACTGTTTTAAATTAAACAGCAATGTTCTTACTGAAGGGAACATGACCTTTATTTTAGTAAATTAAACTTGCAGATAATAAATAATAGTGGCACCTCAAAGAAGCACTAACTTGCTTTTAGGAAACAGATTGAAAATTGCTCTCTCCAGTCCTAGAAATGAAATTAACTTTTTCTCCAAGAGTGGACTCATGCACTGAGTGTGTATACACGCAATTCATTAAGCCCAGGATATCAATACTGATTTACCCATTTAAATAAATATATTTACTCAAACACACGAACATCAGGAATTTTATAAATTAATTAATGTTGTTTTTCACTAATAAAGTATCTTGCTAAATAAGGGTTGACAACCTAGAAACTCATGTATTTCAAGCTAATTGATCCTGTTTAATAGGAACTTTCTGAGTCATCTTGGCAATAATCCTAAACAATATTGTGTTCTTCAATCAGTATAAAGTTTTCACCTATTGTGATTTAATTATTTTCAACCACATCACTATGTCAGTTTGTGATATACAGGGTGACAATTATATTTGCTTTCACAGACCGACCCATTCTGAGAAGAAGGACGCTCTGGCTCATTCTTCTCTTTAAACTATGCTATTTCAAGTGTCCTCTTGAGTTCCCACCCTCAATAAATAAAATTGTTAATGTTCCTAGGGGTAAAATTCTCACCCAAGTCAAGATTTAATAATCACATTAGAATAAAATGCAATGTCCCAATTAAGTTCTGAGGAGAAAATCAAGAGAAACAAAAACTCATGAGACAATTTAAGTTATATTTTGTTTCCAATGTTGAAATTCCATTATTTCTAAAAATTTTCCTTTCCCTACCTTCACATCAAAATCATCTGACATTAAAAATATTTTTCTTTTACTGAGACCTAAGATAGTCTCTTTTACCCCAGTGCACACTCATGTAGGCAGCCAATCCCTGTAACTGGCATATTCTTAAATGAGAAGCTTGGCTAATTGGAATGCTTGCTGCAGAACAGATGGGGTACTGGTGTTGAGACTCTATTTGAATTTATTGTCCTGGGGTTTTCCTAATTACCCACTTAATTGGCACAGCCACACCACTTTGAAATAATAATGTAGAGCTAATTATCACCGATTTAAGCTTGCTAATAGCTTATTCTTACCAGCTAACTTCAAGAAATCAAGCAGAGAGCAGGAACTGCCACAGGGAACCCACTCTGCCAGGGCTGGTTTAGACAGCTAGATGAGTGCAATGTCCTTTAAGCTGTGCCGATTTGATTTCTGCCCAAAAAAAAAAAAAAAAGGCTAAATAGTGATGTTTTTCTAGATGTTTAAAGGAACAGTAGCTTTTCCTTGCCTTTCTCAACTTGTTGGAGACCTTTGTTACTAGTGTATATCAATATCTCTAGGTCTTCAATTAGTTCATTTTTAACAGGCTACATAGATGGGAAAAAGTTGACTGAACAAGCACGTCTCCAAAATGTGATTTCAAAAAATAATAAATTCCAAAGTTTAGCCCCTCTTTTTCCAAGCTCAAAGACAGACTCCAGCAACAAACTTATTAGCACAACCCTTAGATCCAGAGACAGATTTTAATAAGTCAGTTTCCTTCTTCAAATCTTAGAAACAGAACAAGAAGGCAATGTGTTCAATAGAAAGGGTCTCTATGAATATAGAGGAAGAAGGACAGGAAAAAAGTTAAGAACTTAGGAATATAGAGAGAAATATCTATATTTAGGATAGAAGACTATACTTCTGCCTTCATTTACACTTATTCTGCATCTACTTCAGGAATATTTTCACACATCTCTAGGTCAGATTTCCTAGAAGCAGCACTTGAGACAGGAATGTAGATACAAGTGATTGTCTGAGAAACTGCTCTTACATAAGGGAAGCCAGAGACACTGGGAAGAAGTTAAGAAACGACTGTCTCTCTCAGCTTCAGCCAGATTCCACAGGGAGTGCTAAAGTATGGATTTCACTACATATTTGCTCCCACCATTTTGAGCAAGGGGCAAGCTTTGTAAAGTCCATGTCAGTCAGTCATTGCCTGCAAGCTGCCATCCAGGTGGTAAGGCAGGGGGAAGTTTAACCCTCCACCAAAGTGGATGAGATGGTGTGATAGCCACTGCCCAGTATGACCCCCAGTAATCCTTCTCCTTTCCCTTCCCACCTTTGTGTAGCCCTCCTCCACAGTGAATGAAACTGACCTATAGAATCTTCAGAATATTGCAGACATGACAGTGTGGGACTTTGGAGGCTGGCTCAAAGACATTGAGACTTCTGCTTTGCTCTCGGATTGCTTGTACTAAGGGGAACCAGCCACAATGTGGTGAGAAGCCTCAAGCAATCCTATGGAGAGGTCACTATGACATGAAACCAAAGCGCCCTGTTAACAGCCACCTGAGTGAACTCTCTTGGGAAAGGCTATTCCATTCCCACTCAAGCTTTCAGCTGACTGCAGCCCTGGCTGATTTCTTGACTGAAATCTCCCCAGAGACCCTGAGCTAAAGCCCCACAGCCAAGCAGCTCCCAAATACCCGATCAGGAGAAAATTACATAATAAATGCTTAGTGTTGGTTTAAGCGACTAAGTTTTTGAATGATGTGTTAGGTAGCAATAGATCACAAATATAGATGGTTCCTATTTGTTGAGGGCAGTTTCCCCAGAGAATAAGGCAGCTGTGAGTTATCAGCAGTCAGGACACAGGAGGGATATAAAATGGCCAGTAAAGGGATATGCGTAGGGAACCAGCAGTACGCAGTATCCACCACCTTAGTGACTGCTCTCATTCCTTGTTTCCATTAAACCTTTCATACAGCTTAATACAGTGTCACGTCATGAACTGAATTATGGCTTGGACATTTACAATTTTAAAAACATTGCTGGCAACAACTTGGAGCTCCAGACCTAGTGAAAATATACTTCAAAAATGAAGATACAGACATTCAGACAAATAATAGCTGAGAGAATTCATCATCCATGAAAGATGAACTAAGGCTAAGGGAAAATTGATTCTAGATAAACACATGGAACTGAAAGAAAAAGTACCAGAAAGAAAAAATTATGTGAGTAAATTCTAGATAAACATTGACTATTTTAAAACAACAGTTACAACAATGTCTTGGGGGTGTTAAAATGTTGGTAGAAGTAAGATATCGGTTGATAAAAATAGCACAAAGAGTAGGAAGAGAGTAATGGAGTGAAACTGCTTTGAGGTACTTTTATTGTTCAATGAAGTGGTAAAACTTTTAAAGTAGATTGTAAAAACTAAAAATGCATGTTGTGATCTCTATGATAACCGTTAAGAGACTAATAAAGAAACACAAGCCTAAAATGCTATGAGGATAAAAATAATAAAAATCTGTTAAATTCAGAAAAGGCAAGATGGAATGAAGAATAAAATCATGGGATAAAAAGAAAAAGAACAAGATGGTGGCCTTAAAACACAATTACCACTTCAGTGTATTATGTATCACTATAAAATACTGTGGAACAAACACAAAATTGAGTCACTTATGTCAGATACAAAATGGAGACATAGCGGGCATATAAACAAAATGTAACCTATCCTTATGGGAATTTAGAGCTCTTCTCAGAAATTGGCAGAGGACACCAGCCAGTCTCCAAGTCTGTTCATGCCATAACTGGACTTTCTGTTCCCCTAATGCAGCTACCATGATCCAAATCAGAAAGAAAACAAGTAGGCAGCCAATCAGCTGAAAAAGCCAAATAACTTCCATATTTATCCCATAAAATTCCTTCAGTCTGTGAGCAACTCAGAATTCACTGCTCCCATAGCCTTGATTTTCCCAGTTTGCCTATTGAAATCCTTGCAATAAACTAATCTTTCTGCTTTCAATAAGCTCATCTTTCTGCTTTTCTAAAAATTCAATACTGAGTTTGGTTTCTGACACCATGGACTAAACATTCCAATTAAAAAAAAAATCACCACTAAATACTGTTAACCACACCCCTCCAAAAAAAAAAAAAATCAAATTATGTCACCATGTTTATATCCTAAATAGACATTTTTTCAAAGAAGACAATTGGATGACCAGCAGGCACATGAAAAGATGCTCAACATCACTAAATATTAGAGGAATGCAAATCAAAACTACAATGAGGTACCACCTCACACCAGTCATAACGGCCATCATTAAAAAGTCTAAAAATAACAAACACTGGAGAGAGTGTGGAAAAAAAGGAATCCTCCTACCCTGTTTGTGGCATGTAAATTGGTGCAGCCACTCTGGAAAACAGTATGGAGGTTCCTCTAAAAACTAAAAAGAGAGTTGAGAGTTGTGATTATGATCCAGCTCCTGGAGTTATCAGGACAAAACCATACTTGCATCTCAATGTTCATAGCAGCACTATTTACAATAGCCAAGACATGAAAACAACCTAAATGTCCACTGACAGATGAAAGGATAAAGAAAATATGGTATATATACACAATGAAATACTGCTATGCTGTAAAAGAGAAGGAAGTAATGCCGTTTGCAACAAGACGAATGGACCTAGATATTCCATACTAAGTAAGTCAGAAAGGGAAAGAAACACCATACAATATCACTTACATGTGAAATCTAAAATATGGCACAAATGAACCTATCTACAAAACAGAAACCGACTCACAGGCATAGAGAAGAGACTGGTAGTTGCCAAAGTGGAGGGCAGGGGGAGGAACTGATTGGGAGTTTGAGATTAGCAGATACAAAAAAGGTCCTACTGTATAGCACAGGAAACTATATTCAGTATCCCGGAATAAACCATAACAGAAAATAATATGAAAAATAATACATATATATGCATAACTGAATCACTTTGCTGTGCACTAGTAATTAAAACAACATAGTAAATCAACTGTACTTTGAGAAAATAATTTTTAAAATGGTTATATAAATAAAACCTCAAAATAACTGTTTGAATAATAATAGAAAGCTATACAAATTAAATTCTTACTCTGCCACAAAGACCTGAAAATATATGTGTATTTTAAGTTAGGCGCCATAAATCTACATGATTAAACAATGGAAATTTTTATGAGATATACCAATAAAGAAACTAAATCTAAAATAAATTATAATTTTTAAAGACAATCACTTATATGTAAAAAGTTAAGTTTTAGCAAGCTGAATAGAGTCTATTTTCAATTGTATGGTAGGACAATGTCAGAAACACTGATGCATTTTATAACTTTTTGAGAATATAGAACAATGTTATTAAACTATAGAAACTGTTAAATTCTTTTGTCCCATACCTTACTTTTGATAGCTTTAAACTGGTTTATATTTATACAAGGTAGTTTCTGCTATAGGTATTGTCATGGGAATTGCTCAAAGCAAAGAAAATAAAACTAAAAAGAGAAAAATCTGTCGTGGATATAATGCTAATTAGTAAAAACTAACTCAGGAAATGTTAAGTTTTTTAACTTCACATTTTTATGAACTACACAAAGAGGTGGTTTGGTTAAAGATTTGTTAGGTCAAATGGAAAACCATATGAAAAATTATGTGTGCTTAGCATATAAAATGGCAAAAAAACAGTTACAGAAAAATTGAGTATCATCAGCTCTCATGAAAATTTTGACTGAGGGAGATTTGAGTACTTTTTAAATTAGGAAACCTGAAATTAAAAAAAAAAAACTCATCTAAATTTTAACAGTGCATGTATTTATGTATGCATACACAAATAGACATATTTTCTCAAACACAGAGTTAAGCATACTTCTCAATTCCCGGCATACCATGGTAATTTATTTTTGAGCACCCCCACTCTCACTTATTTTATTATCTTCATTTTTTTCCTCAACTCTCATTCTCTTTCCTGGTTTTCTATAAATATCCATTCTAACATAGTTAATATAAGTACTTTGCCATATCCTTTCCTTGAAAATATGTTTGTGTTTTTAATTTATATTAGTATTATACTATTTTCATTCAATACTTTTTTTCTCTTGTCACAGTGATAGGTTTTGATGTGTGAAAATACGTTCTTTCCTTCTGACTGCATCATAATGTTCTAAAGCCTGATATTTTACTTTTTTCTCTTGCTATGGACATATAGTTTGTCACTAACTCTCAGCTACAACAAATATTGAAGAATGCCCTTCACGGATATGAGCAAAAGTTTCTCTGGGAAATAGCTCGAGAAGGTGGACTATAGCACACAGAGTATGAGTTTTACCCGGGACAGCAAGCTTCTTGCTAGGATGGTTGTTTCTATGCACTGTGTGATCATCCACAAAGAAAACCCTCGTTCCATGAACAGACCAACCATTAGAAACGGAGTACTAACTAGCCACAGATAGCACTATAAACATGCCTTTGCCCAGATCAATCTTTGTATTCAATATAACTCCTATCAAAACTCAGAGATTATAAAATATATTTGAAAAAAAATTCACAAACATCAAAGGATTCTGAAAAACAGTAAATAAAGAGGCTTACAAGATTTAACAAAATCTTTAAAAGCAATTAATGCAGGCAAGGAATTTTTAAACAAGAAACATATTTGACAAACTTTGTAATTTCTCTTTAACAAAGATCATCTTAGACTAAGTTACTCATTAACTCATTTACTTTTAACTGAAATATCATCTTAGAAAATGTTTGCAAAGTCTACAACTGAAAAATAATATATAGAACACAAAAAGAAACTCCTGCAAATGAATAAATTAAATTTAAAAAGGAATCTAGTAGGAAATTCAACTACAGAAAAAAGGAAGTTCAGAGAAAACAGAAGAACAAAATTATAGGAAATAATTAAGTTTTAAAACTATTAGTTTGTATCAGTTAACTTATATAACTATAATTAAACTATATCAGTTAATATATTAATTAGAGTGATAAGAAAACAGCTCACCCATGAAATGAGTGGGATATGAATTAACAAAAAAAATAAAAATCCTTAGAAATTTAAAATAATTTTAAAATGTCATGTTATTTGGTATAAAAAGAATTCAGACTCTCATCTAGTTCCTAGCTTCCAAGCACCTTAAGGCTGGGTTCTCTCGAGAAAGAGCCCTATGCAAACCTAACAATTAGTATAAAGCTTCCTTCATGTCTTCTCTTAAGGGAACTGTGGCCCTTCTACTTCTCAGGAATAGACATCAGTTCTCAGTTAACTTTTATCCTTAAGACTCAGAATGCCATTATACTCTGTCAGTCTAAATGGGGCTTACAGAGGTCAAAGGAAAATTAACTTTTAGGCTCAGCCTGCCTCATGCTGGGTCCAATGAATCCACAGAGGTGTGTCTGTTTCACACATCTGAATATATATTTGTAGAGAGAGACACAACCTTGACACTGTCTTCATACTGAATCCTCAAATTACAGAGTCAGGACCAAACTGAAATCCCTAAAACTACCTCTCATGCAAAAAATAGTAAAACAAAAAAAAATAGTTATGTTTTTGATTCTGGTACCAGTTCCAACACATGGAGAGGAAGCGACAGTCCCCTTACCAACAGAAAGCTATTTTCCCGCAATAGCAGGGTATGTGAAAATCCAGTTCAATTCTGAGACTATCTACCAGGAGTTACAATCAAATTCCATAGGGTAATGGTTCAGTCCTGCAAGACCGTGCCCCACCAATCTCACACTCACACACACACACACACACACACACACACAGGCCAGTCTCAAGTCCAGGTTTCACCTGTACTTCTGAACAACTGGCTATAAATGACAGGTTCCCATGACCTTCTCCTCCCTTCGGTTTGATTAATTTGCTCTACAACTCACAGAACTCAGAGAAACATTTTACTTTCTGACTCAACAGTTTGTAATAAAAGAATGTACCTCAGGAACAGCCAGATGGAAGAGCACACGGTAAGGCGTGGGGAAAGGGCACAGAGCACCCACACCATCTCCAGACGCCACTCTCCCAGCACCTCCATCTTTTCACCAACCAAACCACGTCATTGAGGTTTATATGGAGGCTTCGTTACACAGGTGTGATTGATTGACTCATTGACCACTGCTGATTGATTCAACTTGTGGCCTCTTGCTCCTCACTGGAGATGAAGAAGTGGGACTGAAAGTTCCAACCTTCCTTTTTTTTTAACTTTCTCTCTTTTTTTTTTATTCAGGGCCACACCCATGGCATGTGGAGGTTCCCAGGCTAGGGGTCGAATCGGGGCTGTAGCCACTGCCCTACACCACACCACAGTAATGCGGGATCCGAGCCGTGTCTGCGACTTAACCACAGCTCACATCAATGCAGGATCCTTAACCCACTGAGCAAGGCCAGGGATCCAACCTGCGGCCTCATGGATACCAGTAAGATTCGCTTCCACTGAGCCACAAAGGGAACTCCCCAACCTTCTAATCACATGCTTGGTTTCCCAGGCAAACAGCCCCCATCCTTAGGTGGGGGTCAAAGAGTCATTCTATTAACATAACAAAAGACACCTTTCCACTCTCATCACTTAGGAACACCCAAGGTTTTAGGAGCTCTATGCCAGGAATGATGTTGAAGACCAAATACATATTTCTTACTATATCACAGGATCACAATATCTCTACAGAATATCCCTGCTGAGTTTAGGGTCATCATCAAAGATATGAAAAACATCCTAACATCTCTCCATTAACCCCACTTGTTCGGTTGGCCTGTGTACACGGGGGTGGACATGGAGAAAGACTGGATTGTCACAACCTGAGTCAGAGGCCGAATCCAATTACATACTCCTTTGTATGTGGTGTCGGCTAGAACAAATCAAAACATGTCCTGCCACCTGCTATCCAGCTAATGATTTGGCAAATGCTTTTATCTCCTTACCAATTAGTAAGGACAGTTAGAAACATTTCACTTTCAGCTGGCAAGAACTCCTTCACTGTCAGACTTCAGGGCAATTCTCCCACCCCATGACGGACAGGAGCTGTGATCATCTAGACATCCTACAGGACACCGTGCTGATAATAAAATATCGATTACATCATCCTAGATAACTTAGCAGACAAGTGGATGACTCTGGTGGGGAAAAATATTGACATTTTGAGTGCCTGACAGTTCAGCAGGGTTTCTAAATGTCTAATAGTCTGAATCCGATCGGGGTATTCTAATGTAAAAGGCAAATGTTTGCACTTAAGATAACCTAGTGCACAGGAAGAGAGGCACAGTGCTTTTTGGGTTCCTTTGTATATTAGACAAACCATATTATACACATATTACAACATATTGTGTTGCTGTAACCCATTTATAACCAGCTGCTCTGAGGTTTAGTCCAGATGACCCAGCCCATCCATTCAATGGGGGCTGAAGTACTGGTCACAAAGAAAATGTTCTCCAGAGACTCTAGAAAGCCCCATTAGAAGACTCTTAGTATAGACGTCAAGGCTTGGGAATAAAGTTATTTCTTCTTTTGCTGAACCCCGTTTGTTTGTTTGGTTAGTTCTTCGGTTAGTCAGTTGGCCGGTTTGTTGGTTTGCAAGTAGGCTCTGATAGAAACTGCACACTGGGTGGTGAACCAGCAAGGGATTCTGCAACTTGAGATGCCCATGATGGACTAAGTGCTATCAGATCTGCCAAGCTATAAAGCTGGGCTTGTACAGAAGCAATGTAATATTGAGTGTAAGTGATCTACTGGAAATCAGGCTCAAGCGGGTGGAAAAAGCACAAGTAAGATGCATGGAGAGTAGTCTAGACTCACTAAGCACCTATTCCTGCCACATTGCCCCACCCACTTCAATCAAAATGTGTGACCTCATGGAAAAAGGTCAGTTGACGAAGGATAGAAATTCCTTCATTTTGCTTCCGCTTCATTTTTTTCTGTTAAATTTAACAATGTAGGGAGTGTATGCACTATATGAACCTTTTTTGTAAGTCTGAATATATTTATATATTGAAAGGGAGACTTTGTGGAATGATGTTAATAACGGTTACTTCTAGGTAATAGAATTTGGGGATTTGACTTTTAGTTTTCTGTACTGCTAGTTTTTTTTTTTATATAAGAAGCATATATATCACCTATACAAAATCAATAACATCTTTCAAAAAGGAAAAAAAAAAATAAAATTTTGAAAACGCCAAAAAAAAAATTTCAGGTGGTAAAAGGAAAATCAAAACGATATTGCTAATGGAGCTGGGAGGTCCCCAAAGTCAGATTCCATCCAGACTAAGAAGTGCATATCTTAGTCTGGATGGAATCTGACTTTGACCACTTGTTTTAATGCAAGCACCCAGAACATCTCCCTAATGATTCTGAACTCAAGCTATTCATCGGACCTGAAACGGAGCAGAGGCTGGTGGAGCTCCTGGGCACAAAAGCCTTTCTATGTCCCCTGTTTCTTGTCAGCCTCCATGGCCTTCCCCGATTTCCAAGGCGCAGGTTCAGACAATTGCTGTTTAGGGTGAGGATTTGCAAAGACCAGGGAGGAAGAGTCAAGAAACAATAGTACAGCCTTGGGGCAGGATCCTGGTTCCCGCTTAAGGGATACACATAATAACACAGGCATTTTATACACCTAAAAGAAAAATTATAATCCTTACGCTTCTTTTAGAAATGAACAGTTAAAAACAATAGTTGGAAAAGCTTGGGGTCCTTTCTTGAGCTTCTCCCCTAGCATGATTGCATCCTAACACAATCACCTGTGAGCTAAAGATTATACACCCTGAGCATAATTGCCTGTGAGTTAAAGATTATAAGCACCTGTTTTTCAGGAACTTTCCCAGTTTGTTCTAATCTCTGATCATCATGCCTTTTTTGCATATTGTAATTCTCGAAAAATTCAAGATGCAATAACCCAAAAGATCGGCACCTAGGTCACACCAAGATCCCCTGACACCAGCTTCCAGGACTAAGATTCCCCGAAAGAAGAGTTCATGTTTGCCCCAACCTTGATTCTTACCTGAAACCCTGTTTTTCTCCTTTTAGACTATAAAACTCCCTGCAATCCTTCCCCAAAGGAGGACATAGTCTTTAGGGCATTCACCTACCGTGACCTCCGCTGCCTGGAAAAGCAATAAAACTATTTTTTCCCCTTTACCCAAAATTCTGTCTCTGCCTTTCTGTTTGAAAGCAGTGGATAGAGGCTGAGTTTTGGCAACAGATCCTTACCCACAATTAACTTATGACAGCCTATCTACTTATTGAACCCTACCTTAAAATAGCCTTAAGGATAAATATTTCCTTTCCCGCATCAGAGTCAGTCATAACACTTACCAGACCACTTTAACAATTTTGTGTCTTTTGTCTTTATAAGCCCCTGACTCTTCTCCCACCAACACTATTTCAATTTCACCTATGTCTATGTCTTCTGAATTGCAATTGCTAAAAGCCCTTAAATAAATTCTTTTCTTATTTGCAGCATTGCTTGGTTACCAAAGTCTACTTTATGGATAGAAAAGGATGAATAAAACTCAGGTCCAGTTTACAGGTAAGTTTGTACAATATATAGGCATCAAGCAGAAACAATCTGCCATAACAAGGGTGTCAATAAAAAGTGTGTAAAAATGAAATGCTTAAGTGGGCTCAAGTGTAAGACTTCTGGTTGTTGTCTTGGTGTGGCATGAGACTGGCCTGTGATGGGTCTACCCTAATTTACGGGAAATGGCTAACCGTGGCTGACTGGTCAAGGACATAGAAATAATAAGTTTGCAAGATTGGTGATAAGGAGGTCTGGTCAATGGTGGGGGCAGACACTTATAAAATTTTTCACTCAGATGAGCCCTTCATTACTCCTGAGCCATTTTGTAACATTTCATTGGCACTGTCATTGTTTTTCAGGCGAATGAACCATGTTAAGTGTTGCCCTTTGTTTTGGTTTTCCAGCAACTAGGTTGTTTTGGCCTTGAAACTGACATGACCTTTAATAACTTACAATCTTCCTTAACTGGGTTTTATTATAAGAATCACCATAGCCAAAGCATACTAATCTCTCAAATGCAAGAAATGATGGCTGATAACTATAGATGTTTAAATTGAAAAAACAAAGCAAAACCAAAAAAATAAAAAGACAAAAAAGCTCACAGCTACTTTATATGCAGAAACTGTGCTGTTTTGAGCTGCAGCAAATAGCCAGCAATAGCTCAGTTCTTTATCCCCTGTTTATAATCCATCTGAGGAGAGAATAAGGCAATTAAGAGCAACAGTCCAAAAGGAAAGAAACAGATTTTACAGTATAAAGCTATGTAAAATACTGAGGTATTGTTAGAAATAACTATTTGAATTAATAAACAAACACAGAATTCTGAATTTCACTTCAATTCAAAAATACCTACCAAGAACCTAGTATTTGCCATTGTGCTGGTCAACTGAATACCAAAATAAACAAAATAATAGTTTCCGCCAATCTTTAGAGATTTTTAATTTAATCACCAATTATCAAGCAAATGGACACTAATGAAGCTTGAATTTAACAAACGAAATAATGATGGGCACAGCAGTGGAAATGCGTTATAGAAGCAAGCCATTCAATGCCTATCATTTTCAATCAACAGATGATAATTTTCAGCATTCCAGGTAAATGGAATAGACATTTTATTTTTTAAGCAAGTATTTAAGATTTAGTAATACTTAGCTTATCATTTACGTGAATATTCTTTCTGTCCAATTTGGTAGTCATTAGCTCTCTATAAAATGTAGACTAAAATTAATTAAAATTATATAACATTAAAAAGTCAATCCTCAGTCACACTAGCCATTTTTTAAGATTGTATTTTATTGTGGTAAGAACACTTACCACAGGGCCTACCCTATCAACAAATTGTGAAGTGTACAGTACAATTTTGTTGACCACTAGGAATGGGAAATGAGTTAACATTCAAAGGGCATAGGTTTTAGTTAAGCAAGATGACTGAGTGTTAGAGATTGCTATACAACATTGTACCCTAGCCACATTTTAGTGCACAATGATCATACGTGCCTAAGGTCTGCCATATTTCATTATAAAAAATGTTTCTTAGCATAGAAAGGTGTTTTGGTCTCCTAAGTTGAACCTTTCTTCCTAATTAACAGATGAGGTGGACTCACTGAATTTTAATGGTAATTAACTTTGATCTTTTGTTTCTTCACTTATGTATTTTGTTCTATTTAATGGAACACATTCTATTCTGTGGTAAAATTAATGGCTTACTTTCTCTTCTCTTTCTGGTTGTAAAACAAATGTCTTACTTTCTTCTGTTGGCAAGTGTCTCTTCACCATTTCTTGCAGAGATCTTCATTCCATGCGTCTCTTTGCTCCCATCAAAAGAACAACGGGGGCTTTGTGTGGGTGTTCTGTTTGGATGGCCGCAAATCTTATTTACCTTCCAAATAGAAAATATTAAAGATAGTTAGAAACCATGTTCCAGCCTTTCTGAGAATGTAGTGTTTATTAGAGTTCAAAACAATGACATGTTCTTATTTATACCTCAGTGTTAAATACCTGTACCAATACCTCAGTATTAGCCTTTAAGACATATAATGTTTGCCAATTTTTAGAACAGAGAGAATCAAATTATCTGTATAAAACAACCATAATAAATTGATACTCTATGCATTTATATAGCTTGTGTGTATGCAAGTACCAAAATCATGAACAAAAAAATACATATGCAAAATCAGAAAACCACGTTAATAAACTAGCCTGTTCATATAGTGACTAATCATATACCTATAACTTTTTTTAATAAAATAATTTGCTATTAAATATATAGTCTATTTTTTTTGCTTTTTTTTTTTGGCTTTTTAGGGCCGCACCTGCGGCATATGGAGGTTCCCAGGCTAGGGGTCTAATCAGAGCTGTTGCTGCCGGCCTTCACCCCAGCCACAGCAACAGTCCGAGTCACATCTGCGATCTGCACCACAGCTCATGGCAACGCTGGATCCTTAACCCACCGGGCAAGGCCAGGGATCGAACCTGCAACCTTATGGTTCCTAGTCGGATTTGTTTCTGCTGTGCCACAGCAGGAACTCCAAATAAGTAGTCTATTTTTAAGTGAGTTCTAAGGATAATTTTCTTAAAAATATTTTCTTAGAAATGGCGATATAAGATCTGTATATAAGATCTTATCTTGTAACAGTTGTATATCTTCTTCCTCAACCTGGATTGATTTAAAGGGTATTGTTTACGGTATTTTTAAAAAATTAGCCATGAGCTGTGGTATAGGTTTCAGACACAGCTCGGATCTGGCATTGCTGTGGCTGTGGCGTAGGCCGGCAGCTGTAGCTCCAATTAGACCCCTGGCCTGGGAATCTCCATATCCCACGGGTGTGGCCCTAAAAAGCAAAAAAATAAATAAATAAAAATAAAAAAATTAAAATTACATATCCAATCAAAACTTTATTTTTAACACTACTTATCTAGTAAAGATATTCATATAAATTATATAATTATCATTGAAAAATTAAGCAGTTAGACAAATTGCCATGTAAAGAATCAAGAAAAGATTCACAAAGATACTTTACATATTTTTTTAAAAGTCATGGTAGTATAATTAAAAATATATAAAAGCATTGCCTGAGAATCAGGAGACTTTGACTCTTGTCCTAAGCTTTTCTTCTAACGTGCTGAGATATTGAAAACAATGGCAGAACTTTTCTGAATTAGCTTCTCTAATATGCAGGGTCGGGGCTGGTTAGTGCTTGGATGGGAGATTCTCTCATATGTAAGATGAAGAAGTTAGAATAAATCATTCCACGGTCCCTTTAAAGCTCTAAATTTGAATAAGAGTTAAAGGAGTTATGTATCAACTCATTTATTTAAACCATAATTGTTTAAGAATGTGTATTAGATATTACAGAATAAAAGATGAGAAGCTGAATTTTCCCCCAAAGAGCTGCAATTTAGAAGAAA
>PVHT020002874.1:967395-983040 GCA_004024745.2 Catagonus wagneri | reverse complement strand
ATGGGAAGAGGATTAACTGCCAAGTTCATGAAGTGTGGACTTCATCTGTGGTAATGAATGTATTCAGGATCCGCAAACTAAGGAACAGCATTATACCTGGCAGACAAGGAGATATTTCCCAAAGGAAAGGCAAGGAAATATTAGAATAAATTTAATAAGAACCCATGAAATCTGAGAAGACAGGAAAAGGAAAGCTCTTGTATGAGTAGAATGAATGGGATTTCACTACTTGTTGATTCACTGTAAGAGGTTAAAAAAGAAGCGGAATTAAAGCTGCTGGCAGTTTTGAAACTGACCACCAGGGTAAGCACAGATCTAACTACCAACATGTGGAAGCTGGACAGCAAGGTAAGTTTACTGTTTTGGTTCATCTGTACCTTAGAGCGGGAGATGAATTCTAATTTAAAACTTTGATTTGGGGGTAATTCTTAAAGGTGGTTCTAAACGATGGACTGGAGAGAAAGAGAAAGTTAATGACTAGCATTACCTGCATAGAGCTGATAGTTAAAAGTCATGAAAACATCTGGAATTACAAAATGTACTGAGAATACAAAGAAGGGCAGAAAAGAAAATCTTTCAGAGGTGGAAAAAAAAACAAAAACCTCATATAATACACCCCTCCTCCCAAAAAAATAGAGAGAAGAAAGAGGAAATGGAAAGAAGGACAAGGAGAAGGAAGGAATAAAGGTGCAAAAAGAAGGAAGGAGGGAGGGAGGGAAGGAAGGAAGGAAGAAAGGAAGGAAGGAAGGAAGGAAGGGAGAAAGGAGGGAGGGGATGGGGAGGAGGAATGAAGAGGGAGAGACGGAGGGAGGAAGGACCTTAGATGAACAGAGCTGAAAGTCACATAGAAGTTATCTAACCTTAATCTACAGGTAAGAGAATTGAAGCCCAAAGCAGGACAATAACTTTGATAAGACAGAATCTAGCTAGTGGAAGAGTCGTTTATAGAATCGGCGGTCTCTTCTTTATGACTAGTGGCCTTATCATTTATCTCCATATCTATTGCAGGACAGTCACATTGTTTAAGATCTAATTCCTACGTGACCTATATAAATACAATAATTTTGTGTAAAAATGATCTAGATATGAGCAGAAAAAAGAACTTCATTTTCCCTGTGTCTGTGGAAGTGGATGAGAGGAAACATGGCAGTTATTCCCTTTAAGATTCCTAGGAATGGGAGCTCTCCTGTGGCTCAGCCAGCAGGCTAGGTATCCACAATTGTCACTGCAGTGGCTCAGGTCGCTGCTGTGGTACAGGTTCAGTCTCTGACCCGAGAACAGCCGCATGACCTGGGTGCAGCCAAAAAAGAAAAAAAAAAGATTCCTAGTAATAAATAGAGATAGAGGGGGAGAAAGGACGAATTATAAGGATATTAGACAACTTGATTTCTGAGCTGGGTGTAGGAGGAAAATCAGAATAACTGATTTATTTTATTTCATTTGCTTTTTAGGGCTGCACCCGTGGCATATGGAGGTTCCCAGGCTACAGACTGAATCCAAGATACAGCTGCCATCCTACACCACAGCCACAGCAATACAGCATCCGAGCCACATCTGTGACCTACACCACAGCTCACAGCAACCCCAGATCTTTAACCCACTAGCCGGGCTAGGGATTAAATCTGCAACCTCATGGTTACCAGTCAGATTCGTTGCCACTGTACCACCAGGGGAACTCCACAGAATAACTCATTTATGAAAAGAAATCCTCTCGTGATATACAACTGCCAAATTCCAATTTTGTGAGATAGTAATGAAAGCTTTTCCGCTCTTCCACAAAAGTCAAGATAGCTTTGTAAAGAAGAATAGTCGGCAAATTCCTGATCTACCAGCTATCACAATTAAATAATTTGGTCTGATCAAATACATGTTCAACACTTAGAAAAGCAAACTGTGTCAGATTTCACTGTCACTATCACACTTAACATGTTACACATTCTTAGATTTATGAATCCTCAAATATTCCAACTTAGATTTGTTTCCAGTGTAAAAATGCTTTTCATATTGCTACTGATCTGTAGTTATACCTGAAATCCATGGTTCAAACCAAAACCTTTCTAATCCACCTTTATTTTTTAAACTGCATGTTAAAAGATCTTAGTGAATAACTTATTTTTGGTGTTGCTGAGAACTTTCAGAAGTTTCTAAATATTTAATGTCTTTTCATGTAGGAGGCAAACTGACAAATATGGGTGTTAATGATGTTAGTCTGATGCGGAGTGAATGCTTGTGATGGTGATTTTACATGTCAACTTGACTGGCCGCAAGGGACCCAGATTAAACACTGGTTCTGCATGTGTCTGTGAAGGTGTTTACAGATGGGACTGGCATTTGGATCAGTGGACACAGCAAAGCAGATCACCTTTCCCAGTGGGCAGGCATCAGCCAATCCACTGAGGACCCGAGGAGAAGAAACGACAGAAGGAGGAATTTGCCCTCACCCACCCCAGCCTCCCTGGGACAAATCATCTCCTACCCTGCCCTCAGACTGGGATTCAGAGCATTGGCTCCCCTGGTTCTCAGGCTCCTGGACTCAGACTGAATTATGCCTCCAGCTTTCCTGAGTCTCCAGCTTGCATACTGCAGATTGTGGAACTTCTCAGCTTTCATGTTTGTGTGAGCCAATCAATTCCTCAAAATAAATCCCTTCACAGGTATATTCATCCTATACAACCTATGACTTCTGTTTCTGTGAAGGATCCTGATTCATATGATGCCAAAATCAGGCTTCGCTGAGTCACATTATCTTTTAACGAGTGTACAAATTGTAAACATCATAAATAGTCTTTACTGTAGTATAATTCTGCTTTTTGTTTTGTTTCAGTTTTGTTTTTTCTGTTTAAGGACACACCGACAGCTATTCCCTGGCTAGGGGTCCAATGGGAGCTGCAGCTGCCAGCCTACACCACAGCCAAGGCAACACAGGAGCCCAGGCGCATCTGCGATCTAAACCACCTTTAAGATACTAGTATAGTCTAGGAGTTCGCATCGTGGCACGGCAGTTAATGAATCCGACTAGGAACCATGAGGTTGTGGGTTTGATGCTCAGTGGGTTAACGATCCAGGGTTGCCATGAGCTGTGGTGTAGTTTGCAGATGTGTCTTGGATCTGGCATTGGTGGCACAGGCCGGCAGCAACAGCTCCGATCAGACCCCTAGCCGGGGAACCTCCATATGCCGCAGGTGCGGCTCTAAAAAGCAAAAGAAAAATAGTATATTCTATATTGCAACAAGGAATATTTACAGCAAGTTTCCAGTGACTAAGGCTCTACAAAGAACTGCTTTTAAATATGTTATTGGTAAGAATTTCAAATTGTCATAAGAGGCCCAGTTGCCGGGAAAAAGCAAAAGTTAAAGTTGAATAAGGGGGAAAAGATCTCTACTTTGCAAGGGCTGGGGATTTGTTTACTCTACAGTTAACAAAGAGCACATTAGGCCCTTTTAAAAGTATTTACTTGGAGCCACAGAATGTTTGGTCTTCAATGGTTGGCTTCTGTTTCTTTTCTTTTAATTTTCCAGAAGTTGCTTCTCCATATGGATGTCTGTACCTATCATTATAAAGTTGCCACCTGAACTCATTTTATATTTAAAATTAAAAGAGAAGAGGATAGAGAAGAGGAACAGTCTGGGAAGAAACAGAACAATATTGCTACAATCTCTATTTGGCCTATGGTGAGCTTTGCTACTTTTGTACACGTACAAATTACACCACCAGAGGGAGCTCTACATTTCAGTCCTCTTCATAATCATTAGTTAAGCTTACTGTGTGGCTCCATCTAAAATCATTTATTTAATTTGGGACTCGCAGAGAAAAATTCAACTTGTAGTCCAAAAAGACAAATATTTTGACACATGAAATCTTCATAAAAATCCAGTCTTTTATGAAAAACTACCAGACTGATGAGACAGTATCGATGTGAGCAAATGAGAAAAGGAAAACCAACTCAGAATTCTGGATTAGTTTGTCCTGAGCTGTCTTGTTGTCAGGAATAGGAAGAGACTGAAAATTGACCAAGCAGTCAACTATTTACCCTTTCTCTTTCCTTCCCTCCTTCACTTCCTTCCTCCTTCTGTCCTTTTTTTTTTCTTCCTTTCTTCCATTTATAGGGAAACATTAGTTTATAAAACTCCTAGGACTGAAAGCTAAACATGTGCATTGATTACTTGTTTAGCTACAGACTGCAATGGCCACTAATAAACTGAGCATCTATTATTTGTAGGACATTATTCTAAGAGCTGGGAAGACAATGATGAACTTTCTCCCAAGATGCTTACATTTTAGCAGGGGAACCTGAAAAAATAGATCATTAACTAGATTACGTTTATGTCTTGATGAATGTTATTCAGTTACAAATGGACATATGACAGAGTGACAGAGTAGGGTGTGGAAGGACTGCTTCAACTAGGTGGTCAGGAAAAACTTCTTTAAAAAGTAGTCTTTGAATTATGTTCCAAATAAAGTAAAGAGGCAGCCATGGGAAGACGACAGGGAAGAGCTTCATATGCAAACAGAAGAGTAATGAAAATAGCCCTGGGAAGAGAAGGAAAGGAGGCTGCTACAATTGAAAAATGCCAGGTAATAGTGGGGAGTGGAGGGAAGAGAGCAGCGGTAGGCTGGCCAGATGATACAGTTCCATATACACTCTGCTAAAGGGTGAATCTGTGTTCCAAGTGGGCATTGAAGTCAGTGGAGAGTTTTGAGCATAATGATAATACGATCGGTTTTATGTTCTATCGTGCTGGGATGGGCTGGTAGTTTGGGGTTAGTAGATGCACACTATTACATTTAGAATGGATAAGCAATTAGGTTCTGCTGTAGAGCACAGGGAACCATATCCAGTCTCTTGGGATAGACCATGATGGAAGATAAGCAAATGTTTGTGTGTGTGTGTGTGTGTGTGTGTGTGTGTGTGTGTGTGTGTATACATATATATACACACATACATACATATATATATATATATATATGAATGAATGGCTGACTGGGTCACTTTGCTTTACAGCAGAAATTTGCACAACATTGTAAATCAACTATACTTTAACAACAATTTTTAAATTTTTTAAATTACAAAATAAAAAAAAATAAAAATATCATTCTGGCTGTTGGTTGGAGAGAAACCTGAGCATGGCATTAAAAAAGTGATAAAGAAAATGGAAAGAATGAGTCCAGATGTAAAGCTTTTGTTACAGTTCAGAGATATGATGCTGGCTTTGCTGAGGGTGATACATGAGGACCGGGATCTAGCTGAAAGATGCACGTATGCCGAGCGTGGAGACAGCAGGACTGGAGCATGGATGCAATACAGCAAGTGAAGAACCAGTGGATTTGAGAATGCCTTCTGGTACTTTTGGGCTGAAGTATCAGGGCAAGTGGAGTTAGAAATGAATGGATTTTGGGAAAAAAAGAAAAATCTCCTTTTGACACATATGGCTTTCTATGACTATTATTCATCCAAGAGGAGATGCCCAATAGGCTGTTAGTTATATGAGCTGAAAACTCAAGGGTGAGTTGGTTGTCAACAGCACAACTTGGGATGAATATAGATGGAGAAAGCATTAACATGGAGCATGACAACATTTGCAGGTGGAGACAGAGAAGCTGAAAGAGATTCTGAGAAGTTTTCAGAGAAGTTGGAGGAATCACCGGAGAGTGGGCTATTTCAGAGTACAAGTGAAGTGTTTTCTTTAAAAAGAAGAATGCATCAGATACGTCCAAAGTGATGGACAGTCATATAAAATGAGGATGAAAATGAACCACCGGATCTTACGAAAAAAGACCATTGGTGACTTGTGAAAAGTGTGGTTTCTATGGAGAACTGTGGCAGAAAGCATAGTGATCAATGGAACTAAGAGATTAAAAAGATAAGCTAGCGGGGATGGTGAAAATATGCCAGTTTTCATGGAGTTTTGTGGCAAAAGCTAAAGGGGACAGAATCTAAAGAAGGCATGGAGTCAAGTACAGTTTTGTTTTGTTTTGTTTTGGGACAGTAGCTATAACATCATGATTCCAGCTTTAGGGGTAGAGACCCTACTTCAGATTATTTGCTCTTAGTTCTATTTTGAAAAAGTGAATTGTTTTTCGAAGTGTGTGAGTGCCAGGGACACACATAGTTTAAACAAATAGCCCGAAAACTTGGAATGCCTCCACTTCTACAATTATCCATGGCTGATAAGAATTGTGTTCCATGTACTGGAGGTACTACATCATTGAATGCAGATTGGATATGAGCATATTTGCCCCACTTTTTCAAAGCTGAAGATGTTTGAAAATGTTTAAGAATTAAAGTCGTCACAGGCTATTTATTCCACTTTACTGGGTCTCTTGTGTTTTCATGTCACCCCCGCTGTGTTGGAGATTTTCTCCCCCTAGAATGGGCTTCCACTGGCTCTTCCTTGAATAGACTCAAGGGCTTCCTTGCTGTCTTCTTTTCCAGGGCTCCCAGCTCTAATCCTTTTCCCCAGATATTTAATAGGCAAATACTTATTCAGAAAAGTTAAAAAGACAAATGGCTCCATAAAAAAAAATGCAAATGGACACCTAAGTCACAGAAAAAAATACAAATGGCAAAAATTATAAGAAAGTTGATGACCTTAGCACTTATCTGTGAAATTAAAAATATAATTTTAACCCACCCAAATAGAAAACATTTTAAAGATTGACAGTATCAACTATTGGCAAAGGTCTTGGGAAAATGATCTTTCACATTGCTAGCATGAATATAAATGGGTACAATCAACTTTTGTGGAAGGGAATCTGGCTGTTTTTAAATTTTTAAGTCTATACTCTCTACCAGTCAGCAATCCTACTTAACCACAGCTCACCTAGAGAAACAACACCACTTAAGAACAAGGAGTTCCCATTGAGGCGCAGTAGAAACGAATCCAACTGGGAACCATGAGGTTGTGGGTTCGATCCTGGCCTCGCTCAGTGGGTTAAGGATCCACCATTGCCATGAGCTGTGGTGTAGGTCACAGATGCGACTCGGATCTGGCGTGGCTGTTGGCTGTGGTGTAGGCCAGCGGCTACAGCTCCAATTTGACCCCTAGCCTGGGAGCCTCCAATACCGCAGGTGCAGTCCTGAAAAGCAAAAAACAACAACAATAAAAGAACAAGGAGGTATGCACAAAGATCCTAAATAAAGCATTTATTTTCAATGACGAAAATTAGAAATCAATGTGCATCACTCTGTCATGATTGGGACTACATAATCATAGTATAGTCTGGAAGACTACCTAATGGGGTAAAAGTAAAATATCAGAACACATTATGAGTAAAAAAATTTCAAAAAATGATAAGTCAAATAGAATACAATTTACGGTATTCAAATTAAAATAGCACATATTTCTGCTGTTACATTCATTTATGCTTGTAAAAGCCTTTGAAAGGTATGGAAGGCCACTTCACCAGCTTTTAATAGTAGGTATACTCAGAGAAGTCAAAGCAAAGTGGCTGAGACCTAACCTTCTACAGGATTCCCCTCAATTTTATAAACACGTACAAGCAGATATATACAAAAAAATACATTTTATTCTCTTTTTTGGTCTGATTTTACTAAATTAGAATTATATTGCATACATCTCTACAAGGCTTTCTTTTTCCCACTTATTTCATGAACATACCAGAAATCACTAGCTATATACAAATGCCAGTTTTATGCTTTTTAATTGATGTGTTGTACACAGAGATATGAATATGTCATAGAATATGTCATAAATGGAATCATATCATAATGCTGGGTTCTATTTACTAAATGCCATGTAATTTTTTTCATTATTTTGCTTGCTTCTTCAACACCCATTCCCCTTATTATGGCCACTCACATATTTTCCTTCACAGATCATCAGCTGAAGTAAATCATCAATCATACTTTTCTATTTTTCACCATGTTCATGTGCCCACATATTTTGCACATTAACACATTCACACGTATATACATATACATATGTATTTATAAACAGTTTATGCTCAAAATGAATGCTTTATAAAAACAGGATCATATGTGCTTCTCTTCATTTCACTTTCTCAGTTCCATAATATCACACAAAAATCCATTCACATCTATTGCTACAACTTAAATTCATCACCTGTGATGCTTGCATAATCCTCCTTAGTGTGGCTGTATCCAAATTTATTCAGTAGTTCCCCACTGTTAAATATTTATTTGTTTCCAGTCTTGTGGTTAGCATGTTGCTACAAATACAAGCATTTTTATACTGTGGCTTTAAATGCGACTGGTACTTTTATTTCAATACAATAAAGTTTCTAGAAATTGGACTTTGGGGTCAACATCTATAAAAGAACCCAGGGCAACTGAGGACAGAGGGGAGCTGCTGCTGAGAGCATAAAATTGAGATGAGAGATGTTTAGAAATCAAGTATACAGAGACTTGATAGTCATATTAAAGCAATCCATCAACTCTACAATTGTAGGGCTTTAAATCCTGAGAAAATGAGGTTATAACTAAGTTTTTCAAATGTTATCCTGGGGACCATACAGATGGGGTACAGCAGTGGGGGACATGGAGAGACTGAATGATATTAGACTAATTAGGGCATTTCTGCCTGCCATCATCCATGCAAGATAACAACTGATGGTATAAAGGAGAGACTCGAACATATTTGAGGTTTGGTTAGGATATGAAATCAGTAGGAATCAGCACAGAGAGAAGGTATCAAGGATGATTCCTAGGTTTCCAGGCGGATGTACTGAGCTAGAGGATCCCAAAGAGCAACAGGGGATCTCAGGTCTGACAAGCTGATGAGTTCAGTTCTGGATTCCAGGGTTTTGAACAGTTTGGAGACATTCTGAGAAACAGTATTAAGTGGAAAACTGCATATATAGGTCTCATGCTCAGAGTTTGTCTTGGATAGACACAAATACGGTGGTCATTTAATCTGAGAAATCAATTTCTAGCAGGCTGATGTGATAAGAATCCCCAAAGTGACTCTAGGAATAAACCACTTTTTACATCCCAGAAACCGGAAATCATCAGTGATAGAGAATGTGAAGTTAAAGGGAAAAAGACATGCCTGTTACCTCCACTTCTTTTTATACTGGGGACTGTGGCAAGTGGCGAAAAGATAAAAAACTGAAAAGTTACAGATACTATCACCACCTGGCCACATCTGACTATCTAGGCATTAAAGGGAGTATTTTAAAAGGGGAGATTGCTTTCTTCCTTATTTCATAATTTTCATAAATATACAGTTAATTTTGTCTTATTTTAAAAATCCCTCTTGCTCGTTAAAATGAATGCATGTGTTTTATTTTCATTTACATTTATCCACCTTGTAGTACTAATTGGGTTTTGCTTTTTCACTTATCGTAGTATTTTCTTCTCAGATGGTGGTTAGAAAAGTTCAAGGTCAGAGGGTCCTTTTCCTCAAACAGTTTAAGACTTGTTCTATATGAAAAATATTAGAAACACCAGAGAGCCCTCTGTTCTAAGACCAGTCAGTGGATAGTCAATCTGAGGAAAAGCCAATAGCAAAGTCAAAGGAGGCCCAACTGGGGGCGGGGGGATTCGCTGTATTACCTTTTGGGCTGGGACTTATTTCCAGTAAGGATCCCCTATCGAGGATGTTGATGATTGTTATGTGCCTTCTAATTGCATATATTATTTTTTATAAACAAGTAATAAAATATCACATTATATTAGCATTACATATTATGAATTTTTAATATTTTTATGAAGCATCATATCTTCATCCAAGTT
The DNA here is from genome assembly GCA_004024745.2 of Catagonus wagneri. Classification (NCBI taxonomy): domain Eukaryota; kingdom Metazoa; phylum Chordata; class Mammalia; order Artiodactyla; family Tayassuidae; genus Catagonus; species Catagonus wagneri. Next base: position 973,325 of record PVHT020002874.1, on the reverse strand, counting down.
AGGGAGGGTACACCAGTCTGTCCCAATAATCTATATTTTTATTCATTTATTTACCTTTTCTCTTTTGAGGGCTGCACCCATAGCATATGGAAGTTCCCAGGCTAGGGGTCGAATCAGAGCTGTAGCTGCTGGCCTGTGCCACAGACACAGCAATGCCACATCTGAGCCTTGTGTGTGACTTACACCACAGCTCATAGCCACACTAGATTCTTGACCTACTAAGCGAGGCAACAGATCAAACCCATGTCTTCATGGATCCTAGTAGGCTTTGTTACCACTGAGCCACAACAGGAACGCTAACGATCTATACATTTTTTTTTTTCTTTTTAGGGCCACATCCACAGCATATGGAGGTTCCCAGGATAGGGGTCAAATCGGAGCTGTAGCCGCCGGCCTACACAACAGCCACAGCAACGCCAGATCCAGGCCGTGTCTGCGACCTACACCACAGCTCATGGCAACGCTGGATCCTTAACCCACTGAGCAAGGCCAGGGATCGAACCCGCAACCTCATGGTTCCTAGTTGGATTCATTAACCACTGTGCCACGACGGGAACTCCCAATACTCTATATTTTTAAAATGGAAGTTTCACATTGCTTTTGGTGTATGCTCTGTAAACTAAAGAATTCATCCTAATGGTCCTTGTGAATATTGTAACTCTCAGTTTATACAGGTAGGGGATTGAATAAAAATGGTGCGTGTACAGCAAGAAGAATAACATACATTCAGAGATATTTAACTCAGGTCTGTTTACTCTCATCTCTCTATGGACACAGACCACTTTTAGAAGAGCAAGAGACTGATTAGTCTTCTATTTTCACATTGCTCTACCTGGGGGAAAAAAGTCAATTCAGTCAACGCACATAGAATTTTCAAAGGCATTCCTTTCCTGGAGTGAGTTGCCAGAGCCCATGGTGAGATTTAAGGTGATGAACTCTTTCATGACGGGAGGAGTCCATCCCAAGATCACAGCTGCCAACGGTCTAGCTCTAAACTTGAAACTACCTGGCCAGATGTTAGGCTACTTTGCCTTACAACTTCCCCTAGAAATAATTCATCTGTGGCCAAAACCCAAATAAATTGTGAAGCTTACTTTTAAGCAGCATTTTCCAAAGTGTTTTTAGCAGAAAATCCATAACATGTCCAGGTAAATACAGGGTCTTGGTTATATATATATATATATATATATATATATATATATATATATATATGAAATGAGCTTCTCAATATGGTTGATGGGTACTTTTATTTTTATTTTACTTCATTTTTGTCATTTTAGGGCTGCTCCCATGGCATATGGAAGTTCCCAGGCTAGGGGTTGAATCGGAGCTACAGCTGCTGGCCTACACCACAGCCACAGCAATGCTGGATCTGAGCAGTGTCTGCGACCTACACTGCACCAGCAATGCAGATCCTTAACCCACTAAGCAAGGCCAGGGATCAAACCTGAGTCCTCATGGATGCTAGTCAGATTCATCTCTGCTGGGCCGTGATGGGAACTCCCTGGGTATTTTTAAATAGTAGAATTTATTAGAGCCTTGGATGCACTAATATGCATGGTGATAACCTACAATGCTCTCTAGGAAATAAATATTATATATTGTTTTTCCCCAAACTTAAGGTTGTCTAGCCCTTTTGGAAATAATATCCACTGCGAACATCTAAAAGAATACTAGATAACAGCAGAAAGCAGTTTTAAAACTTCCTTATATGAACCAGGAGGGATGCTGTAAACCAGAAATAGGTCTCAAAGGATTGAAAATCTGCCTCAGTCCTGCTCCACCTCCATGGGCCACTCTGACTGTCTTAGCAGCTAACTAGCATGTGAAGTGTAGAAGCCCAAATGCCTGCTGTTTGCCTGCCTGCACTCAGAACTACAAGTGGAGGGCATGATGTAGAATGACCCCCAGAATTATGCAGAGTAAATTACCCGCAGGTCTATCACGATTTGTTTTTAGTGTTTATTATTTTTGCTTTGCCCTCATTTCCAATAACCTAAATTGATAAACGGGATTTTTGACTGGGCTTAAGATAAATGCCGATATAACATTAATAATGCCAGAATATTTATCTACATAAAAGTCTAATGGAAGCATTTTACGCATTCATTAAAGAATCATAGATTATCACAACTGTCTTGCTGTGCTCTCATGAGAGCTATGAAATGTTAGTCATTTAAGATTCATTGAAAAATTGTAAATACTTGAAATTAAATCTAATTCAGTACACGAATCAAGAAGTTTCCACTGTGGAGTCTGGAGGTCATCTCAGGTCAACAGATATTGCCAGATGCTTTAACAGGCACTGGGGATAAAGAGATGAAAAAGACCCAGTGAATTCTCTGGAGGAGCGTCCAGTTTCTTTGATGAGATGGACGTAGCAGAAAAAAAATAATCCCGTCCATGCGGGCAGAGGGACATAGCGATGTATTTTAACCTGGAACGCGGCCGCAAGGAGGGCAGGGCTGGAGAAACGGGATGAGGCTAATGAGGAGAAAGGGAGGTATTCGTGCCCCAGAGGACATCACAGGCCGAGTTAAGGAGTTCGGATTTTTTCACATTGACACAGAGAAGGCAAAGCACGGAGCAGAGAGATGAATCTGGAAATGATTCCAGCAGCCCAGGCAAGGCAGCAGAAAGGCCAGATTTATCATTGAACAAGAGGCATCTATCAAGAACTCCTATGTCCATTCAGATTTAGACTCTATAGAAGAGACTCGTGGTTCACACAGGCGAGGGAGAGCGGGAGAGGGGTGAAGGGGAAGTTGGGGATTAGCAGATGCAAAATATTATATATACAATGGATAAATGACACAGTTCTACTATACAGCACAGGAAACTATATACAATATTCTGTGATAAATCATAACGGAAAAGAATATATAAAAAGAATGTGTGTGTATATATATATACACACACACACACACACACACACACACACACATATGTACGTATATATATATGTATATATATATATATGAGTCAATTTTCTGTACAGCAGAAATTAACTCAACATTGAAAATCAACTATATTTCAATCAAAAAGAAAAAGACTGTAGAGATACTATGATGAACACAATATCTAGTCTCTGCCCTCTGGGCACATACAGTTCAATATAAAATATCAAATAATAATTTAAAAACTACATTTATGCAAAACGCTATCAAGGAAAATTGACAGTGTTACTAGAACAGAACACAGAGTTACCTCAGCTTTTCTACAGAGGCCAGGAAAAGTTTCCCAGGGTTCGCAGCATCCAAGATGAGACAGTACAAGCCTCAGCCCTAGTGTCAGATAAAAGCGTTGGGGGGCATGGTTGGAGAAGAGCCTACTTCCAGAAAAATGTAACTGAAGGGAGTCAAGGGAGAGGACTGTGTGCTAAAGGAATCAAGAAACCTCTAGCGTAGCTGGAGCAAAGAAGTGCTGAGAGTTGTTTGAGATGAGGGTAAAACAGTGGCAAAGGCCAGATACGCAAAGCATTTAAAAAGGTCAACATAAAGGCTTTTAGATTCTATTCTAAGGTTAATAGGAAGCCATTGAAAGATCTCAAATATAATATAATTTATCTTTTGGAAAGAATACTCTGACTCCGGTCTGGAGAATAAACTTGAGATGCTAACACAATTATGGAAAAATATATGAGTTCATTTTAAGTTCTGAACAGGGCAGTTGCAGGCCCAGTCAGTAGAAATTCAGTGCCAAGCAGTGCCTGGTACATTGAAAGCATTCAACATATATTTGTTGCATGTTTGGACAAATGAATGAGATTATCCACCTATTCACTTTTATCTGACCCAAACATTTCTTGAATGAGTAAAACCAGTGTTTCAAGGTCTGAACATCTACTGTCCATGGGGAAAACAACACCCTTAAGATAAGGGCAGACATTTTTTTTTTCTCTGAAGGACCTTGAAGCATTAATGATAAAATGTCTAAACACATTTTTAGTGTCGCAGTTGGATGACAAATGAAAAGACACATTGTTCCTCTGTATTCCCAAAGGCCAAGAAAGAGAGCAAATCTATAAATGGAAATTATTCACTGGAATATACTGGATTTCAATTTGTACAAGTCAATTTTCAAAGTTATACATTGTAACATTTTATAACAGCTTTATTGTTATTTAATTCATGTACCATAAAGTACACTCTTTTGAAATATTCAACTCGGTGAATTTTGAAATATTTAACTATATTAGCTGAGATAGGCAACCATCACCACTATGTAATTTTACTATATTTTTGTCATTCCTACCCCAAAACTTCTATATGCATTAACAGTAGTTCCCTTTTCCCTCATCCTCCCAAACCCTGGTAGCCACTAATCTACTTTCTGTCTCAGTGAATTTGCTATTCTAGACATTTTACACAAACAGAATCACATAAAATGTGGTCTTTTGCAACTCACTTCTCTCACATAGCATGTTTTCAAGGTCCAATCATATTGTAGCATAAGTCACATTGCAACATGTGCCAGTACTTCATTCTTTTTATTGCCAAATAGCAATCCATCCTTTGGCTATAAAACATTTTATTTATCCAAATATCAGCTGATGAACATTTCAGTCATTTCCACTTTGGGGCTATTGTGAATAAAGCTGCTATGAATATCCATACGTAAGCTTTTGTGAACATACGTATTAAATTTTCTCAGGCATATAGCTTGGTATGGAATTGCTGGGTCCTACAGTAACTCTGTGCTTAACTTATGAGGAACTGCCAAACTGTTTGCCAAAGTAGCCGCACCATTTTATGATCCCTCGAGCAATGTGTGGGTATTCAAACTTCTTCACAGCCTCAGCAACACTTGTTACTGTCTATCTTTACACTAGAGCAATCCAAAAAAAATAAACAGACAAGTAAAAATGGAATTCCCTTGTGGCACAGTGGGTTAAGGATCTGACATTGTCACCTAGACTGCTGCAGTGGCACAGGTTCAATTCTTGGCCCAGGAACTTCCACATGCTACAGATGTTACCAAAAAAAAAAAAAAAAAAAAAAAAGCTGAGGCAGTAGGAGGGCTCCCTGTCTCTTTGTGATTTTGATTTGCATGTCACTGGTGACTAATGATATATAATATGGTTTCATATGTTTATTAGCCATTTGTATACCTTCTTTGGAGAATGTCTCTTTAAACCCTCTGCGGTTACTTTTTATGTTGTCTAATTATATTAATTAGTGCCTCCATGTTAACATTAGCTTGGAGAGTGTAATACATGATGGGGATATCTTATTCCTGATTTTTAAAAAAAATGCTTTCAGTAATTCCATTATGCTCTTGGAATTACATAATTTAACATCTTTTAATTTTGTTTCTATTATGTTTAACCTTTTTTTTTTGGGGGGGCCACACCTGCAGCATATAGAAATTTCCAGGCCAGGGATCAAGCCTGTGTGTCCACAGAGACAATGCTGGATCCTTAACCCACTGCACCACAGCAGGACCTCCTATTATGCTTAAACTTTAATTTGAATATATATTCTATTATGTTTGTATCTTACTTTATTGTTACATGTATGTTATTGCTATTTGGCACTTTTAATTTTTTTTGGTCTTTTTAGGGCCACACCCACGGCATATGACATTTCTAGGCTAGTGGTCAAATCTGAGCTGTAGCCTCCTGCCTACACCACAGCCACAGCAATTCGGGATCCCAGCGACCTACACCACAGCTCATGGCAACGCTGGATCCTTAACCCACTGAGTGAGGCCAGGGGCTGAATCCATGTCCTCATGACTAGTAGTCGGGTTCGTTACTGCCGAGCCATGAGAGGAACTCCCAGCACATTCTTCAAAGATATTCAGTATGAAGTGCGTCTTTGATTATTATAAAGTATACTTCATTTCGTATTTGTTTGATGTTTTCTTTTTTTTGTTTTCTGTTTTCATTGCTGTCTGCTATCCATACTCTGGGAACACCCTCTCCAACT
>PVHT020002874.1:928886-954153 GCA_004024745.2 Catagonus wagneri | reverse complement strand
ATTCCTTGCTTCTTGGTTTTTGCCAGAGATTAAGGTTTTCCAGGGATAAGATTACAATCAGTCATAATTTTCATTACTGTAACCAAGTTTATAATACATTGTAATTAGGTGATTAACCCTGCCTTTTAAAGACTTTTATCTTTTATAGACATTGTTTTGCTCTGAGGCTTCTGCAAAAGTGCTTCATCTTCAAGAATATTCATAGGAAGGGCCTTTTGACAATCACAGATCTCTGATGAATTTCAGGTCATACTCTGAATTGGGCAAGAAATTAAAGAATCCTAATGGAAAAGCCGATGCTTCATAAAAAGTTAACAAAAGGGCTCGGTTGCTGAATGAACTGGTGAATATGGTTACAATTTTTTATGGGTTTTGTCTGGAATGTTACTGGTTTTGATCTGTGGTTTCCAGACAGAGGGAAGCCCTTCCCCTGAAGTGAGTAATGACTTAAAAGTATTTTGGTAAATCACATCTCTGAAAGAATTAAAACATTCTTTTCTCCCTGACTGGTCCTTCCAGAAACTGGAGACTCCTGGATTCTGAGCAGTCTTATCAGGTGAAGGGAAAGACTGTCTCCTGGCATGTTCAGGAATCTCCATATTTTGGGGACCTCTAGAAGAGAAACCCACCTAGGTACAGACTTCTGCCAGGACTCAGTGTGGCTAGCTTGCTTGCTTGCTTGCTTGCTTTCCTGTTTTTGTTTTTAGGGGATGTAAAATTGTCTTTATTCCAATCTATGATATAGTGGTAGACTTTGAAATATTAAAATGTTAATGCTAAGGAAAAAAATAGGCATTTATCCTAGATTTGGATAATTCATAAGTCTGTTCTAAAAAAACACTAAATAAATACTTGTTCAACACAGATCTGTTTCCTAAATGGCCATGCATATTATTTTATTTTTTTTAATTTTGATTACCATTGACTTAAAATGTTCTGCCAATTTCTGCTCTACAGCAAAGTGACCCAGTTATACATACATATACATTATTTTTCTCACATTATTCTCCTTCCTATTCCATCACAAGTGAATGGACATAGTTTCCTGTGTTATACAGCAGGATCCCATTGCGCATCCACTCCAAACACAACAGTTTGCATCTACTAACCCCAGACTCCTAGTTCATCCCATTCCCTCCTCCGCCCCCCATGTCCATGATCTGTTTCTGTTTTGCTGATAGATCATTTGTGCCATATTTTAGACTCCATATATAAGTGATATCATACGGTCTCTGTCTTTCTCTTTCTGACTTACCTCACTCAGTATAAGAGTCTCTACATCCAGGCATGTTGCTACAAATAGCATGACTTTCTTGACCTTGAATGCCTTTGGGGAATTCATTCTGACACTCCTGAGGAGTTCCACCACAGCCAATTCGGAAGAGCCTGTATAGTCAACTGACCAGACTTGTTTTGCAAACATATTAGTCTTGATTTGACTGTGTTGGGTGGACATGAAGGTAATTTTATTGAAAACAGTATTATGTTTCAGTGGATGTTAAATTCTATTTCTGCTCACTGAGGGTCTAGATTTATAAATGTTACTGTGTTAGACATAACTTTTGCCCTGATGTTCAGGAAGGGAAGAAAATTGGCTAGTGAAGTTGTTACAGAGATATCAACTCATGATGTGTGACATAGCTTGCTTTGAATCTGCTGCTAAAAGCAAATGTACAAGGCTTGTGTGACAACTGGGTAGAAGTGACAAAACGTATGGACTACAAAGGGTTTCCTCATTAGCATACCTCTGAGCCTGTTCATGAAGCTGAATTCATTTCCCTCAACATGGATGATGAAGCACATATAAAGAAGGCCTAACACAAAGGACATGATCTGAACCTGGAATATGAGCCAGCACCTTAGCATCAAGGGATGGATATTTTGATCATCAGTGCTTTCTATCAAATAATTTGCAAGCAAAAGGAGAAGTGGTAGAAAAATCTGCACATACTGAGGTACAGGAAAGTCAGAAGGCTTATACATGGTTTAACTTAAACTTTACTGACCAGGGTAGCCTGTTTTGTGTCCTTTCAGACACATATTATACGTCTGCCTTTGCCATGGAGGAAGAGAATGCACTTGAAAGTCAGAATGGAGTAGCGTTGGTTCAGATATCTAAGGTAAACTGAGGTGGCCATTTCAGACATGATTTTAGACACGTTCCTGTGTCATTGAAAAGCTGAGTTTTCTAAACTGTATTGCAGACAAAAAACACAAGTGAGTGTGGTATTATCTCAGAATGCAGTTACTGCGTGTATTTTTGCTTCTCCGTGCTGTGCCTATTAGATATCTTACATTTCACCCCTCATCTGAGCAGAGGAATCTCCTTGATGCCTGAACAGCAACACTGGCCTTACTGCAAAATGAGTCTAACTGCTGGGTCCACAGCAAGATACTATTGTCATCCTCCTCTGGATGTCCATGAAGAATCGACCCAGCTACTGTGACTAAGACTCTCACCATCTTTCTGTCCCAGGTGTCAATACATCAGAAGGACCCCACCTGGTCAAAATGAACTGACTGCCTGTGAGCCCCCTGGGCTATGCCATGTGGAAAGGAATAGGCTGGCTCTGAACTTACAAATTCAGCTAGTGGGGTTAACTGTTTTTTGTTTGGAAAGACCTAATGGGTCCACTCCTAATGACATTCAACATAACTTGGAATCACAGACCTGTATCGTGACTGCTGACTCCTGGCTATGTAAGTGGAATGATTCTTTTAAAGATGGGCCTTCCCCACTCAGAATAGCCAAAGACATCCTGAACAAGAAAAATGGAACTGGAGGAATCAGGCTCCCTGACTTCAGACTATACTACAAAGCTACAGTCATCAAAACCATATGGTACTGGCACAAAGACAGAAATATAGATCAGTGGAATAGGACAGAAAGACCAGAATCAAATCCATGCACCTACAGTCAACTAATCTACAACAAAGGAGGCAAAAATACAATGGAGGAAAGACAACCTGTTCAATAAGTGATGCTGGGAAAACTGGGCAGCCACATGTAAAAGAATGAAATTAGAACACTTCCTAACACCATATACAAAAATAAACAAAATGGATTAAATACCTAGATATAAGACCAGATACTATAAAACTCTTAGAGGAAAACATAATCCAAACACTCTCTGACATAAACCACAGCAACGTCTTCTCAGGTCCACCTCCTAGAGTAATGACAATAAAAACAAAAATAAACAAATGGGACTTAATTAAACTCAAAAGTTTCTGCACAGCAAAGGAAACCCTAAACAAAATGAAAAGACAACCCAGAGAATGGGAGAAAATATTTGCAAATGAAACAACTGACCAGGTATTAATCTCCAAAACACCTTCTCCAGCTCAATACCAAAAAAAAATGAACCCCATCAAAAAATGGGCAGAAGATCTAAACAGACAGTTCTCCAAAGAAGACATACAGAAGGCCAAAAAAAACACATAAAAAGATGTTCAACATCATTAATTATTAGAGAAACGCAAATCAGAACCACTATGAGGTACCACCTTACACCGGCCAGAATGGCCATCATCAAAAAGTCTACAAACAATAAGTGCTAGAGAGGGTATGGAGAAAAAGGAACCCTATTACACTGTTGGTGGGAATGTAAACTGGTACAACCACTGTGGAAAATAGTATGGAAATTCCTCAGAAAACTAAAAATAGAATTACCATTGGATCCAGCAATCCCACTCCTGGGCATCTATCCAGAGAAAAGCATGACTCAAAAGACATGTGTACTCCAATGTTCATTGCAGCACTATGTACCATAGCCAAGACATGGAAACAACCTGACTGTCCATCAACAGAGGCGTGGTTAAAGAAGATGTGGTATATATACACATGGAATATTACTTGGTCATTAAAAGGAACAAAATATCGGCCTTTGCAGCAACATGTAGGGACATAGAAATTATCATGCTAAGTGAAATCAGTCAGACAATGAGACACCAGCATCAAATTCTGTCACTTACAGGTGGAATCTAAAAAAAAAAAGGACACAATGAACTTCTTTGCAGAAACAGATACTGACTAAAACTTATGGTTTCCAAATGATACAGGTTGGGAGGTGGGAGACACTGAGGGTTTAGGATGGATATGCTATAAAATTTGGTTGTGATGATCATTGTACAACTATAAATGTAATAAAATGCATTGAGTAATTAAAAAAAAAAAAGATGGGCCTTCTCCTCCCCATGGGGCTGACTCTGGGTTTGTGAAAACCAGGACTGGCCTTACCTTCCTTATAGCTGGACAAGACGCTGCCGCACCTGACTCCCTCTCCATTGACCTGGTAAGTGTTTAGCTCCAAAATTTGCCCACATCCCAGCAAATGACTGTTCTTACCATACTAAGAATCTTAATCTTGATACTCTTTTGTGGCGGCTGTCTGTATTGTATTTGTGGTTTCTGGCTGCAGTGCCCCCTACATACCCGAGGAGCCGACCAGCCAAGATTGTAAGGGTTGTGCATATTATGTAGAGGCCGAGTGCATGGTCAGACCACTCAAGATGGCTGTTCTCTTGCTCTCTGTACATCCCCTGCCCTCCTACAATTTCTGAAAGTATTAACTTGTTAAGCAGCCATAATATAAACTACATAATCATGTGCCTATAACCAAAACAATTTATGTTCACAGCTAACTGTTCTTAGCAATTAGTAAACACTGAGTGATCACTTACCTGTTCCGCTAACTTCTGTCCGTCGAGGTGAGCCTGCACCACAGCATCATTAACGAGCAAATGGAAGTTCAGGAGCACGTGTTCAATGTCGTAGGTTCCATGCATGGCATCTGATAGCTCTTCCAATGACCGGATGTACAGGTGCCAGTGTGAGTTAAGCTCTGCCATGTGTGCCAAGCAGCCTCGGACGACATTGAGGCAGTACCCCATGCAAGGCTTACTGAGGGCCAGGCCTTGGCAGTGCGGGCAGTACTGCATCCTCAGGAGGGCCCTGCCGCACTCTTTGGAGAAGCGCAGGTGGTCTGTGGTATTGATGACTTCAATGCCGAGGTTCAGTGCCTGCAGAAACGTGCGGCTCGGCATCAGGGAGCGCGCCATCTGCCCCAGGACTCTTTGGGGAATATTACCGAATGGACTAATATCCCGGCGGGCTGTCCGGATGCATTCGGAGTATTCCAAAGAACCGTCCATCACACCAGGGTAAATGAGATGATTGTAGACCAGAGGGAAAAGACTATCAAAGAATCTGTTCACAAATTCCTCAGGACTTACATCCGCACCAAATAAGTAGAGCCCTACATCAGCGAAGAACTCCTGGATGGAAGCAGCAGCCTCTAGGGCCATGTTTCTGTAGGTGTTGCAAAAAAGTATGCTGGTGTAATTCTCTGCTTGTCTGATGAGAGTTTCAAGGGTTTCTGTAACAAAGCAGAGGTAAAGGATGAAAAGGCTTAGGATTCATTATAAACTGTTCATTGAGCTGCTCCAGAGAGTAAGTCTGCATAATGCATCAAAACTAACTTAAGAATCTAACTAGGAAATAGCCTACTAAACCCAAGTAAGTTTCCAAGTTCAATGCCTGGTAGAAGGTGGGCATTAGGCACAACTCAAGTTTTAGAGACAGTTATTTCCTGGAATCAAACATAAAAGTATGGAAATCAAAAGGAAGTTTCAGGTATAGCAGATGCAGCTCGGATCCCGTGTTGCTGTGGCTATGGCATAGGCCAGCAGCTGTAGCTCAGATTCAGCCCCTAGCCTGGGAACTTTCATATGCCACAAGGGCGACCCTAAAAAGCAGAAAAAAGAAAAAAAAAGAAAATCATTTCTAATCTTGAGTTCATTATTGATAAAAGACAATGGCATTAAATATTTGACTCAACACCACTGTATATAGTTTCTCTTTTTCCTTTTTTTTTTCCAGAATGAAAGCTAGCAGATTATAGAGTAGTTACTGCAAAGAGAGGTGAAATTCCCAAAGGGAAACCTGACAATCCTCAGACCTCCTGGCATGTTCAAATCATAAAGAAAACAAAACATTTCACAATTAAACCATCCTTAAAATTGTCAAACCATGTTAAGCAGTGGGGAAGTCATGAGCCATATTAATTGATGAAATGGGTAAGTGTGTGACCCTTTTTCAACTGTCACTGCTGTTTTTATCATCTTATCTTCAAAGACTTTACTGCAGGACATTGTATCATCTTTCCTCTGTAACGAATGCTTCCAAATCGATTTCTCCACCAAAAGAACAGAGAAGTAAGTTTATCCACGAATTAAAGGAGGTTGTAGTAATCAGTAAGTAAAAGTTGTATTTCAAAACCATAGCTTTAGGTGGCAGCCAACCACCTTGAACATGCTAGTAATTACATTTTATAATTAGCCTAAATATGATACTGGACAGTGTCAACATATAATTAATTATAAAATACATCAATAAAATTATCTCCCATAACCCCAATCTTACAGTCATTTTAAATGAGGTTGTAAAAGACCACACAAAAACTCAGTAATCATACCATGGAATATATTATAAAAAGAGATGAAACAGTAGAATAAAATAAAATGATAAAAAGCAGAGTTGCAGGGGGAGCTACTAATGAAGTGAAACAGTGTCACGAATATGCCACAATGTCCTAAAAACAAAGAAAAACACTTTCATAAAGAACTCAGCTAAAATACAACACCATATATTCTGATACTCTTCTGAGACTGATTTCTGGTGAGTTCCAGGCTTTAGCATCATGTATCAAGGTGCATGTTATAAACTTAATATCGGTGTCCCCCTGAAAACTTCTCATGGTGAAACTTAATTTCCAGTGCAATGGTATTTGGGAAGGGATTAGGTCATGAGGGTCGAGCCCTCAAGAATGGGATTAGTGACTTTACAGAGATTCCAGAGAGCTCCATTGCCCCTCTACCACGAGGACATGGAGAGAAGACGGCCTCTGTGAACCAGCAAGTGGGCCCTCATCAGACATGGAATCTGCTGATACCTTGATAAATTTCTCTCGTTTATAAACCACCCAATCTATGGTAGTTGGTTACAGCAGCTGGAACTAAGACAGTGCCTCTACCCTGCAATCAAAGTCAACAGCTTTAAAGGCTGTTGCAAATCTATTGCAACATCTAGCACTCCAAACTCAAGCCTGGTAACTCTGCATGACTCCTGTACTTACCCGTTTCTCTCCAGTGCCCACCAGGATAGAAGCTACATACGATGTACTCAATAAAATGTGAAACAATGGAATTAGCAGGTAACTGAAGGCTTCAGTTGAGATTAGTTGTTCTCCCAAATAGGACTGTTAACATGAGGTTTTCCCAACTTGCCTGATGATCTGGGCTGTGTGGGGAAACTACAGATTGTCGGGTCTTTGCACTGGGGATTCCAACTCAGTAGATTTGTCTTTGTTCAAGAATCTTATGTTTGACAAGCAGCCCCAGTGATCCTTTCAACCTGGCTAGTTTTTGAAACACTGCAATTGCAAGTAATCTATGACACATTCTCTGTGCAAGCATTCCACCAAGCGAGTCTGACCCAGAGCTGCAATCTCAGCCACCACACTGTTCTCACAGATCCACAGGCATTGAGTGTGAAAAGTAAATTAAACACTTGTGGTTAGATTTATTCTAAGACTGTATTTTTTTCTCAATAGTATAGGCTCATTTTTCTCAGCAATGTGTTTGTTGCTATGAACTGTGAGGTTGCAAATGATTTTTTTGTGTGTGTGTCTTTTTAGGGCCACATCTGTTCCCAGGTTAGGGGTCGAATGAGGGTTGTAGCTGAGCCACAGCAAGGCCAGATCCAAGCCGCATCCACGACCGACACCACAGCTCACGGCAACCCCGGATCTTTAACCCGCTGAGTGAGGCCAGGGATCAAACTCCCATCCTTATGGATACTAGCAGGGTTCATTACCGTTGAGCCACAACAGGAACTCCCTGCAAATGATTTTATTTGCCAGTAATGGTTATACAGCAATGTTTGCAAATAACTCGGGATTTTTTTTAGATAAAGTAAGGACAGATTCAAAGAAACCCATAAATTGCAGGTACTGTTACATGCTTTCCCCCAGCCTTTCTTTCTTTCTTTTTTAATTTGTCTTTTTAGGGCCACACTCACGGCATATACAAGTTCCCAGGCTAGAATTTGAGTTGGAGCTATAGCTGCCGGCCTACACCACAGCCACAGCAATGCTCGATCCGAGCCATGACTAAACTACACCACAGCTCAAGGCAATGCCAGATCCTTAACCCACTGAGCGAGGTCAGGGATGGAACCCGTGTCCTGATGGATACTAGTTTTGTTCGTTAACCACTGAGCTACGACGGGAACTCCTCCACCAGGCCTTCTAAGATGTGTCCTATACACGTGCCTGTGTCACAAAAACCTTCCATATGATCCCCAGAGTACAGTGACTATTGAATGCTGCTACCCTAGGCAATACAAGCATTCCATCTGATTTCGACCAACTCTAAACGATGCTCATGCACAATTTTTTAAAGTAAAAAATAAAATGTTTCTTTATAAATTCCCACTTCCATTGATTTATAACTTACAATAACTTGGGAATATAGGGAATATAGGGAATTTATCTTTTTGGTTGCTGTAACTAATAGGTTTTGCAAATTAATTTATTTTATGAAAGCAATAGCAGGATTATACTTAATATTTAAGTGCATCCATTCAAAAGTAAAATGAGGATAGTACCTCTGAATAGTGTTATTTCTTCATAAGGCTTCCCTGCACTATTAGCAATAAATTATTTTGATTACTGTGTGAGTTAGTAATTAAAAAATAAATTTCTGTAAAAATCTACAATCTTTATTTCAGAAAAACTTTCCTGATTTAGTTTTATTTTTTAAACAAAATAAAAACTGATAAAAATTTAAAAAATCATACTACAGCAACACTTAAAAACTTTCCTTTGATATTGCATGCATTAAAATTTTATTTTTCATAACTACATATTGATTTTACTACCCTTGAATAAGAGATTTCACATTCTCAAATATCAGCATTCTCATTACATACTGAATATCTAAACAACAAGTGGCTTTTATAAATAAACGTATTCTACAATAGTTTTCACTATGCCATTAACTCCTCATAATATAAGGACTTTTCTTTCAATCTGTGTTAAATCTGATATTGACATATTCCAAATAATTGAATTCCCTGAACATACATTAGGCATTATTTTTTAAAGTTGTCTATTTGCAATCCTAAACATTTCTTAAATTCAATCAGTGGTGAAAACTGTAAACAATTGTTATCTATACATTTGATTCTTTAATGCTTATGAATAAACATACTTTTGTGAATTTTTGGACCCAATAACTTCATAAATTTTAAAATATACTCACATAAGAGAAACTGAACAGCCTAAAAGCCAACCAGTTGGATAATTTGGTTAGGAATTTTTTTCTGAAAAGGTAAAATCAGAAATCAGGCTTACTAAAATTAGTTGTTAGTGTTACATTTGAATTTGCAAAACTATCACTTTGTTCCCCTACCATCTTTACCATGAAGTTGAGTGTTTCCATTTTATGGAACTAACGTATAATTTTAACAAGAATTTAAAAGTGTCAAAAGAATGGTCAAATGAACAAAATATTTTACAGTTCTGAAAAAAGAATAACTTACATATAAAATCAGTGCTTATAAATCCAAAGTAGGTTAGGTGCTGAATAATTCATCATATCTACCTATTAAAGAGAAACTATACAGCTGCTTTGATTGCAAAGGTTTTTTTCTGGTTTCTTTTCTTTGGGGGGGGGGTAATTTTTACAGACACACATGAAGCATATTGAAGTTCCCAGGCCAGGGTTTTAATAGGAGCCGCAGCTGTGGCATGGGCGACACCAGATCCAAGCCACATCTGCAACCTACGTTGCAGTTTACAGCAAAGCCAGATTCTTAACTCACTGACCGAGGCCAAGGATCAAACCCCCATCCTCTCAGAGACAACATCAGGTCCTTAAACTGATAAGCCACAGTGTGAGCTGCTGATTACAAAATTTTAATAAATAAAAAATATCCCTTACCAAAGCTCTACATATAGTAGCCTTTTTTATTGATGTGCCAAAAATTGCAACGTATATTTAGAAAAAATATTTGCTAGGTTTGCCTAAAAATTTTAAGATGTGTTTTTCCATTGAGAAATTCAATAAGCTCTTGTTTTCAGTAATATCAGATGAAGTCTATCAAGGCAGGACACTTTCTGCTTTCCCTTTAATGTCTAGGAGTGGTAGATTGAATAAAAAGCTGCAATCTAATCACTGATTAAATAAAAACATGATTTCTCCCAGCTTTATGAGGAAATTAATTTATGTATTATGTCATTAAGTAGAAAGTGAAGTTGGTATACATGAAGTTTATCTGCATCTACTTCAATTTTCAACATTAACTTTCTGTGAAAATTTAATAACAAAACACCTATGACTAGAAACTTTATATCAACTTTTTTCAGCCCACATTTCTATTAGAGACATTTTATTATAGGTACAAATGAGTACTGACACTTAAATCAAGGACTTAAGACTGCTGGAGAAAAAAAATCATATAATATTGATTTAATATTAAATTTAGCAAATTGCAAAATCAGTGAAGATTTACATGCAGGCAGGTTTCGGCAATGGGAGAAACAATACTGATGGAGCTTTTATTGCTTTAAAGATAAAGTTGTTTTCAAAACTAATGATCATGAAGTAACTGTTATAATAACCTCCCCAACAAGATTTGATCAGACATTTTATGACTCTTTTCATATTTTTTAATCATTTTCCATATATGACCATTTTAAGATACAAAATTCGAAGAGCTTATCACAATTTAAGGCCACAGACCTCCTCAAACATAGCAATGAAAAAGATGAAGAAATATCAAATCATGGATAATCAGATGACTTTACAACGTGTATCCGGGTTGAAGAGAAATTTTTAGAATTCATTTACATATGTGTGCATTTCAATTCTCAAGTCACAGATTTTGTTACTGAAACAGATAATTCATTTCTATCCTGTTACATTAAAGCTGGTTTGTGCCAAAAACTATGTACCTCTCTGAACTGAATTATAGATAGATGAATAGATTGCTAGATCATTTAAAGAGCAATTCCTTAACCAGTTTTTCATCACACATACATTACAATGAATTATAATTCCTTCTGTTATTTTTTAATAAAAATGTCTTCTAGTGATCTTAATTTCCACATTTACTAAGTCATTTAACTACCAAAAAATCATTACAACCACTCTGAAGATATAATAAAAGAAGCGATTACCTATTTCTCCAATCTGAGTTTCCACTGAGTTCATCCTTATGCAAAGTGCATATTTCCTCAACTTTTCCTACAGTAAAATGTGTAACAAAAGTTTTCCAGAATATTAATTTAATGACACTTTTAATGTTATGTGGTATGATTTATAATATTATTCTTCAGAAATTAGTCATCTATACAAATAAATAGTGAATGAGATATTAATCTTATCACCAAGCATTAACATATTGGTAATTAATCTGGTATCCAAGGGTAACAACTACATGGAAAGATGTGTTCTCAACTTTCCTTCTTCTCTATTTCCCTCCCCATTAATTTGGTCATCGTGGTGCCTCACATTTATTTCTAATACCATTTTAAAATCATTTATTTTCTAAAAGTCAATCTGATGACTTCAGAAAGAATTTAAACTCAGTTAAGCACTCATGTAACCAATCAAATCAGTGCCAAACAATTCACTATAGATTGTTCCATGAATTATGTGGGCTGAAGATTTTAAATGGTCTGTTAAGAATCTTTAAAATAAATCCAGAAACACATTCCAGAGACGTAAGTCATATAAAATAGTATCTCATTCATGATATGTATGATCTTCAATTTTTATACAGACCAAAAAGCAATTATCTGTTACTGATGGTTCCTCTTCCTCTTTTGCTTTGTATTTTTTTGACTAATTTTATAATCTAACACAATAGTCTCCTTTACCTAAATAAACAAAAACCTCTATGTTACTCTACCTCACAGTCTCTGCCCTCATTTTCTTTTTGGCATCTCAGGAAAATGAGAGGTTCTGTATTTTCATTTTATTCTTGCACATTCCCTTCCCAACCATTAAGATATATGGTCTCTTTTTAAACAGGCTGAAAGTCTATTTAAATTAGTTGCAAATGGGATACTTAGTACATCTTTAGGCTCAAAACAAAACAAAATAAAACCCAACTTTATTTATATACCTGAATAAAATGCAAAGATTTCTCTGTTAATTTAGTATGCTGGGCCATTATGTGGGATAATCCAAATTAGCTATTGTAATTATACCTCTCTGGGGAAATTAACTATTAGCCAATAATGTTACTGTTACTATAGCAAAAATAAATGAAGAAGAAGCCCACATGTGCTATGTTAGAGTCAAATAAACTGAGTATGTTCTAATATTTGTAATTAGTTTTCTTTTTGGCCACACCATGGCATAAGGAAGTCCCCAGACCAGGGATCGAACCTGACAATGCCAGATCCTTAACCCACTGCACCAAAAAGGAACTCCTAATATTTGTAATTATTTACTGAAAAATGTATCCTTATCTCTGAAAAAGATACCATGTAAGATCTTTATCACCAAACACATGTGGAAAAGGAAGTAAAAACTCTTTGCTCTTTCACTACATCCCACCCTCAAAAAAATTTTATTTGAAGGGACTGTAAAAAGAACATGCACCAGGACAAGAAAGTCAAGTTGCATTCACAGATACAGGTTGAGGAAATAGAGACTGCTGATGATGATGGTCTGTAAATCCCATTAGGGAAGGGTGGAAGGTTTGGACAGCCAGGGACAGCCGACTGGGTCAGATTTGGGCATGTCCTGAGCCACTGACATGGTTCCAAATCTCTAGCAACCCCTGTGCAACAAACACAATGCTCTTGTCAGGACTCACACTCTACCCCCACCCCTGCCGTTACTCTAGCCCCTAAATCTGGCGATACTGATTCTCTTACATTCTTTGTGGGTCATTAACATTTCTTTCACTCACTCCTCTAAAGCCTAGTCCAGATTTTTCAAAGTCATGGTTCCTGTTCCATATTATCTCTATCAAAATATAACACCATGTTTACGGTATCAGATGAAACTCCCAAGCTGATGACTCTCAAATTTGCTTATGTTGCACAGTTATTCCCAAAGATTTGATTCTCAGGATCCTTTCCATTCTTACAAGTTATTGAAAAATCTTTAGAGATATCATCTTGGAGGGTGTGTTAATAGATACATATTATTTTTAAAATAAAAATTGATAATTATTTTAAAATTTTTATTAAATACACTTAAAATAATAAAAAAAACTTACTATGTTAAAACACATCATATATTTTGTAAAAAAAAAAAATCTGCATTTTCCAAAACAAAAAACGTTAGTGTGAAGGGTGGCATTCTTTTACATGACTGCAAATTTCATTAGTATCTGGCTTAATAATCAAAAAGAGTTGGATTTTCATATCTTCTGAGTTGAATTTGTTACAACATGTTGTTTTGGTTGAGCTATATGAATAATATCCAGCCACATACATATTTACAGCCACCAAAGGAAGGTATATTTAATTGTCTTTCCAGATAATTGTTAACATTCTTCTTTGATATCACATTAAAACTTGGCAAGTACTTAACTGCAATGTCCCATTGGTCTATATTTCACTATAAATGGTTTGGTTATCTATGCATGATTTTGTAACTCATGCACTGACATTTGAAAAATATTGCTTCATGTATAATTCAGATTTTCCCAATGCTGAAACATCATCATTTCTTTAAGTATTAAGAACCATTCGAGTTTATGGTAATGGCTCTAAGTTTTCTAAGATTCCAATTTTCTCTTGAAAGGTCAACTGTTACCATAAGAAATAAACACTGTAAGATGTTTTTCTTGAAGCTGCAGGCTCATCTTGACCAACTTTAAGAAAATATCTGCCAAACACCCAAGTCAATTACCACAGTTTATCTGTCAGTCATTATTTTTCATGGGAAAAAAAAACGTATTCAAGAAAAAGTCATTAGTTCAGCTTGCATTTCAAACAACTGCATAAATGCCTTTCAAAACAGCCATTGTAATTCAGTATGCAGGAGATGTATTTCACATATTCTCATACCACACAAGATACAGAATATTTATATAATTGAAGGTGGACATTTAACAAAATTAATTTTTACTGCTTCATTGGGACATTTTCAGTGAACCTGATTTTTTTTTTTTGTCCATGAGTTCGTAAATGCAAAGAACACAATAACTAAAAGTACAGTTTGGTGGCACGAACTTAATTTGTGCTAAAGCTCCAGAAATGTTGCTCACTAGTGTATTTGTGCTCTCAATTCAAAAGCCAGTACAGAGAAATAGGCAAAGCAAGTCTAAGTACTATGGAAATTGTTATGATCTCCTACACATCCTGAAAAGATCTTAGGAACCTCAGATTACACTTTGAGAACTGTACCTGAAACAAAATTTTCCCACCTAGAGATTTTTTTTCAAGGCCCAACATCAACCTGCATCTCTTTTTGCCTACTATTCCCATCTACTTTTCTCAGCATCTTTCTAACTTTCTCATTTCATATATTAGGATCAGCCTTCTAAGCATCCAGCCTCAAGGTCCTGGGGTTTTTATTTCCTATTTCATCCTGTCTTTCATCTACTTATTCAAACACGATATTCACTCAAGGATCAAGTCCAAATCTCATAGACCTGAGCAAATCAATACAACTTTATTTACACTGCAAGGACTCCAAAACATGCCTAAAAGGATATCCAGGAGCTAGAAAAGCCATAAGAAGTCTGTGGCATTATAAATTAAAATGAATTAATTGGATTTATAGTCCTTCTAACAATGTAATTATACTAATCTCAATCTTTCCTTTAAAGTAGGCTCTACACAATCCACAAATGCCCAAAAGTAACTGATCTGCAGCTAATACTGCTTGTATCCTCTAAATAGCTATGCTGGTTCAATTTACTTTGTCATCATATTTAATTATATTTATTTATCTCGTTACATCAAATCACTGCAAGTCATTGATCATACTTAATTAGTCTAAGAAATATCTATTTTTTTCTTTTTGTCTCTTTAGGGCTGCACCCATGGCATACGGAAGTAACCAGGCTAGGAGTCAAATTGGAGCTATAGCCACTAGCCTACACTATAGCCACAGCAACACAGGATCCAAGCCATGTCTGAGACCTACACCACAGCTCATGGCAACACTGGATCCTTAACTTACTGAAGGAGGCCAGGGATCAAACCCACGTCCTCATGGATACTAGTTGGGTTCGTTACTGCAGAGCCACAATAGGAACTCCTAAGAAATATATTTAATTTATACCCACTTCTAGAAAATTTTGGTGGATTTTTTCCCCAAATAGTGAAGAACAAATGTGTGTCTTAGCACCTTAGATCTTCCCCATTTTATGATTCCCGGGATATTTTCCTACAGCATAGTGTTAAAAATACACTTATTTGTTTCTATTAGATGAAGAGTAAGAGCTAAGGAATCTCATCGAGCAAAGCAAGGATAAGGATAGTCATTACATGAATTCATACTAAAGTAAAATATTGATGAGTTCTAATCATCTTATATTCTAATATTTAGAAACAAACAAAAGAGAAAAAAAAGGTTTTCATTTCATTCTGGAATCTCCTGATTTTAGAAATATGCTGGCCATAGTCCTCCAGATCTGCTGGATGATGTTGCCTAGTGGCCTGTCTGAGTTCGTCCTATGGCTATAGGCCAGCAAACAGAGAAAGAAATGGAATGAAAGTATTCACTCCAAAGTTACATGCAGTTTAATAAATACACTGTTTCTATCTTGACAAGAGAGTAACTCCCTCAGAAGGCAGGCAATCTTTTAGACCACTACATTCTTTCCAAATAGCAGGAGGAAAAATTGCAATACTTTCTGATAACTAAAATGGGTTATAAAGCACAGAATCAATCAGTCTGAGACGAGTCCATTTTGCTGCAACATCCATTCCCACCTTCATTGATGTTATCAGAAAATATTCCAACAGTAACATAGTCAAAAGCAGAAAGCATAGGATGTAACAATTATGTGATTTAGCCATAGGATGCTGGAAGACATTTATAAACAGGCTGGAAATCTAGTTTTTAAAACAGTGTGCTCCCAAAGATATCTTTAAAAATCTAAAATTTAAATAATTATGACTTCAAGGATACAACTTTAGAAATACTATGGATTTTCTTTATGAAAATCTACCCCCCCAAATTTGTTAAATAAAAGTAGAAAAGCTTATTGCTACAATTTTACCAAACAAGGTCAAAGTGTTTGGAATATCAGTGTAACAAGAATGCAAAAAAAAAATGGGATAGATGTATTAAAATTCATCTTCGAAATGCCATATAATCAGCTTAGAGATTTTAGGCTCTCATCTATTAAGAATAAATAAATATATGGAGTTCCCATCGTGGAGCAGCAGAAATGAATCCAAGTAGGAACCATGAGGTCATGGGTTCGATCCCTGGCATCACTCCGTGAGTTAGGGATCTGGCTTTGCCGTGAGCTATGGTGTAGGTGCAGATGTGGCTTGGGATCCTGCATTGCTGTGGCTGTGGCATAGGCTGGCAGCTGTAGCTTCGACTGGACCCCTGGCTTGGGAACCTCCATATGCCGCAAGTGTGGCCCTAAAAGGCTAAAAAAAAAAAAAAAAGGAAGAAGAATAAATAAAATTAAGCCCTTCAGATAAAGAAACTCTAGAACCTTTCACATGTCCCACTGTCATGTTCAATTCAGTCAAAATATAGTATTCTTGTAGTTAATGCATCAAAGGCCATAAAGCTGGAGATAAAAATGTCTTTTTTTTCCCTTTCATTTGCTTTATTAGAAATTGATTTTAGTTTCTGTGTGGAGGTATAGCCATGCATTTGAAAATCATTAAAAACCATTATTTAGGAAGGTCCTAATCAATGTTGACCTTAATAGAACAATGGAGTCACATTTTTTTCTATACTGTACTCATCTTTATAAATTCCAATCTATTTCTTTCATTTTGAATCTATTACCCATGTTGCTTCTCAGGCCTTTTTACAATGGACCCCAATGCAATCATGAGCATTATTTATTGCAGCAGATTTTCTGCTCCGTTCATGTCATACTCTACTCTTGTCATCACTGCACTCCATTTTGTTTTCTGTGTTCAGTTTTATTCACATTCCACTTCCACACACACAAGCTGTTCCCTGCCCATCTACAGTGAAGTGTTTTAGACAAATATACAGATTGTGTTCTTGATTCCGTCAACAGCCTTAAAGAGTGCTGCTCCCTCCTAGACTTCATGAGGTTTAGGGCCAGTTCCCTCACTACTCTAACCAGACCACAGAATAGCTTCACAGAATACCCACTAATGTTAGCTTGGAAGTTTAAATAAAGTCACATTTTCCTCCACATATAATTTGTGGCACTGCATTTTCAAAAGGCTCATTATAGTTAAGAAAATCATTAGTTATCCTCAAAGCACAAAGACTGTTTTAATGTTTCAGCGTGAGTAAATTATCCAGACAGGATTTATTGTGCATGAGGGAGGGAATAAAAGGGGAAAAAAAGCATTTGGTAAAATTGTATCGATGATAATTTAGCAGACACTTCACTCATATAATTTCATCTAGTTAAGCTACTCTAAGTTGCTACCTAGGGTACCGTACAGCTTTCAAGCTATATAAAAACTAATTTTTTTCATTATGTTTCTAAATACACATACAATATACTCTACAATATATTGGTCTGCAGTGCCAGATATAACCTAGCATTTTGCAACATTAAATTAGCCAAAGGCTTCCACTTCCTATATCAGAGTTTCTTAAACCCTAACAAGCATAAAAGTCTCGTCTTGTAAGACATTTAGATTTAGTAGGTTGAGATAGAGTCCAGAAATCTGTGCTTTTAACAAGCACTGTAAAACGTGGCCTTGGTGTTTCTAAAAGTTTAAACCTTGCAGTGGGACGTACAATGTTCTTTTCTGTGTGGAACCTAAGCTATTTCCCACTCTTATCTTGGCCACTCACCTCACTCTCCCCTCCTCCCTCCAACCTCCTTTTGCCTTCAACACACACAAAGTTGATGCTCAAATCACAAAGATGTGAGGCTGTTTTGCTCTTCCAAGCCTTCACATATTCCCTTTTCTCCTCTATTCTTTTCTCCCTGGAGCAAATATACTCATCCTTCAGAGGAGACGACTTTTTTTTTTTTTAATGGCTGCAACCAAGGCATGTGAAGTTTCAGGACCAGGGACTGAATTGAGCTGCAGCTGCAACCTCCACCACAGCTGCAGCAACACTGGATCCTTTAATCCACTGCACCGGGCAGGGGATCAAACCTGTGCCTCCACAAAGATCCAAGTCGCTGCAGTCAGATTTTTAACCCACAATGCCACAGGGGAACTCCAGCAAATAGCATCATAGGTATTCATTTTCCTGACCCAATAAGGCTGTTAGCTGTATATTCTGCTGTTATATCACTGTGTACGTATTACTTTGTACCTGATACATAACACGCTATTTTCTCATTATGTGTTTATGTTCCTATGTGACCCACTATGTCTACAGTTTGTGAGGTCAAGGGCCATCCTTTGATCATCACATAATTTTGAGTACCAGGCCTGAAGCATAATGGGTATATAATAATTGTTTATTGAGGAAAAATTAAATTTTACTAAGGTGGCCCTCTCTCCAATATAACCAACTACTCTAAACTCTTAGCTCCTATCTTAAGTATGAGAATAGTGAATTTAAGGTGTCAAAGATATATATTATGGTTTCTTTGTTAAATAATTCTGCTTACTGCAAAGTTAATCATGTTTAACTTGTTTAAGGAGACACCTTGTGCTTTATTCCATTTGGCTTCCCCACGCCCAGTAATATTTTTTCCTAACTTAATTTTTTTAGTCTAATAAAAGTAGTCCCTGGGCAAAAGTTAAGGGTCATCAACTGTTCTGCTTCGCCATTTGGGTGTTCAAAGCTATTAGGTTAGTAAAAACAACATTATGGTGTTTTCGATTATGAAGCACAAGTTTCCCTGGATTAGTCTCAATGGAAAAAAGTAAAATAAATATTTGAAAATTTTCTGCAAAAAAAGGGGTAGGGGGTAGGAATTTGGAGTGGTCCCTACCTGCTCCAGTTTGGAAGCAATATGTGAATGGAAGTGATTCTGGCAAAATGGCAGGATGTTGAAAGAGGGTAGGAAAGGGTAACAGGAGTTCCCGTTGTGGCTCGGCGGGTTAAGAACCTGACTAGTATCCTTGAGGATTCGGATTCAATCTCTGGCCTCACTCAATGGGTTAAGGATCTGGCATCACTGCAAGCTGCAGTGTAGCCTCCAGATGTGGCTCTGATCCCATGTTGCTGTGGCTGTGGCACAGGCCTGCAGGTGCAGCTCCGTTTGGCCCCTAGCCTGGGAACTTTCACACGCCACAGGCATGGCCATAAAAAGAAAAAGAAAGAGAGAAAGAGGCAAGTGTCAAGATGCCAGCAGGGCGTGGCGCCTGGAGCCAGAAGCAGTAATATGAACATGAATTCACTGGGGAAACTTAAAAACAGTGAGGGGCATCTTGAGTTTATCACTATAAATTGTATAAGGATTTAATACGTTTTATCTGGATATTAAAAGAAAACGTGAGCCCGGTAGGCTGAAGCATCAGTCCTCTCCAACTTCCACACCCACACAGTTGTGTAAAGCCCACCATCTGCCTTCCAAAGCCATTAGCCTGGTTCCAGTTTTAGGTTTGCCACCGACTACCTGCACTTAGGAGGAAATATTCAAGTTTTCCATGTCCCTGTTTCCCTCTTTTTTCTTTTTTTTAGGGCACACCCATGGCATATGGAAGTTCCCAGGCTAGGGGTTGAATAGGAGCTGTAGCTGCCTGCCTATGCCACAGCCACAGCAATGCCAGATCCAAGCTGCGACCTACACCACAGCTCATGGCAACGTCAGATCCTTAACCCACTCAGCGAGGCCAGGGATCGAACCTGCATCCTCATGGATGCTAGTCAGGTTCGTTACCACTGAGCCACTGGGAACTCCTTGTTTCCCTCTTCATAAATTAGCAGCAGTGTCCATAGAGTCAGCATTAGGATTATATCAGTAAATCTTTCCACGGGACTTTGAACAGCATCTATCGGAGAGCACGCTAGTTTCTCTTAATAAATGAAAGGAGAAATACAAAGCACTGAATGAAACCCTCACCTGCTCTTAGATTTACTTCCCCGTACCCTGTACATAAATCACATTTTCACTTGTGTAATAACACGATCACAAGGCTGATGAAGTGATTCTTTGGAGATTTACATATAAAACCTCTGAAATAAAATGTTATGATTATATTACTTACTACGAAGTGCTTTTATTTCTTCATAAAATAGTCCTAATATTCAGTCTCACGGTTGGAAGAAACGTGTAAAAATCGGATCATAAATTCTGGTAGGGGAAAAAGTCAAAACTTGTCTCTTTGGGGCCTGGAAGGGGAGATGCAGAGAAGCGAGGCTGTCACTTAGCACAGAGACTCTGCCCCACTTGCAACTGTGCACACACGAGGCAATCCCTCCGCGCGCGCGAGCACTTCTTTATTGCATCATCACCCTTTGTTCACTCCTTGGTCTTCCCCACTGCGCTGCCAGCTTCTTGGGAGCTGGATAATGGTATTCCTAGCAAGTATCTCAGGGATAACCCTAGGAGGTGCTCTGCAAGGGTTGGTTTAGCTAATCTGTTCTGTCCTCCTTTCTCCTTTCCCGTTAATACCAGTGCTGTTACCCAGTGAGAAGTTGAAGCGCAGATTTGGTAAATCCCTCCAAGCAGAGGAAATACAGGGGAAATGATTTTGGAAAGCACTTGCAAAATGCTCTATGTTCTCTCCCCCAAAGTCTCCT
Source organism: Catagonus wagneri (assembly GCA_004024745.2). Lineage (NCBI taxonomy): Eukaryota > Metazoa > Chordata > Mammalia > Artiodactyla > Tayassuidae > Catagonus > Catagonus wagneri. Next base: position 933,285 of record PVHT020002874.1, on the reverse strand, counting down.
CCTTGGGAGGTTTTCTATTATCAAAATGATCAAATCATTTTTCACTCTCAAAAGGAAAAAAAGGAAAGAAAGTAAGAAACTTATCTAATTTCCTTAGACTTATGAAAATTTGGTGCATCATTTTTTAACCTGCCTATTAGAAAGTAATCATTGCACTGATTAGAGTGTCTCAATAGCAAAATCCTTCTTGATTTCCTCTTTCTCTCGTAGATGAACGGAACTTTGTTTATACAGGAAGACCTCATTTTATTGCACTTCACTTTATTGTATTTTGTAGATATTGCTTTTTTTACAAATTAAAGGTTTGTGGTAACCCTGCATCAGTCAAATGTATCATTGCTGTTTTTCCAATAGCATTTGCTCACTTTGTGTCACTGTTGCCACACTGTGGAATGCTTGAAATATTTCAGGCTTTTTCATGATATTTATTGATCTGTGATCAGAGATTTTTGATGTAACTATTATAATTGTTTTGAAGTGCCATGAACTATACCCATATATGGCAGCAAATTTAATCAATAAATACTGTTTGTGTTCTGACTACTCCACTGATGAGATTTCCCAGTCTCTCTTCCTATTCTCTGGCCTCCCTACTCCCTGAGACACAATAATGTTGAAATTAGGCTAATTAATAACCATACAATGACCTCTAAGTGTTCAAGTGTAAGGAAGAATTGCACGCCTCTCAGTTTAAACGAAAAACTAAACATGATTAAGATTAGTGAGAAAGGTATGTCTAAAGCAAACATAAGCCTAAAGGTAGGCCTATTGTGCCAAACAGTTAGCCAAGGATGCAAAGGAAAAGTTCTTAAACGAAATGAAAAGTGCTACTCCAGTGAACACGCTAATGATAAAGATATGAGGCAGCCTTATAGCTGATATGGAAAAAGCTTTAGTGGTCTGAATAGAAGCTCGAACCAAACACAACATTTCCTCAAGCCAAAGATTAATCTAGAGCAAGGCCCTAACTCTCTTCAATTCTAGAAGGCTAAGAGAGGTGAGAAAGCTGCAGAAGAAAATTTGAAGCCAGCCAGAGATCCAGAGATTGTTGGTTCATGAGGTTTAAGGAAAGAGGCCACCTCCTTAACATAAGAGAACAAGGAGAAGCAGCAGGTGCTGATGTAGAAGCTGAAGCAAGTTATTTGGAAGATCTAGGGAAGATGATTAATGAAGGTGGCTACACTGAACAAGAGATATTCAGTGTAGACAAAATACTCTTTTATTGGAAGATATCATCCAGGACTTCATAGTTAGAGAGGAGAAGCAAATGCCAGCTTCAAAGGACAAGCTGCCTCTCTTATTACTGGCTAATACAACTGGCGACTTTAGAAAGCAATGCTCATTTACCATTCCAAATGTTGTTCAGCCTACTCTGCCTGTGTGGAATAAACAAGCCTGGATGACAGCAGATCTGTTTACAACATGGTTTTCTGAATATTTTAAGACCACTGTTGAGACCTACTGCTTAGGAAAAAAGACTCTATTCAAAATACCACTGCTCACTGACAATGCACCTGGTCACTCAAAAGCTCTAATGGAGAGGTACAAGGAGACTCATGTTGTATTCGTACCTGCTAACACAACATCCATTCTACAGCCCAAGGATCTTTTGAAGTCATTTTGACTTTCGAGTTTTACTATTTAAGAAATACATTTCCTAAGGCTATAGCCGCCATAGTGATTCTTCTGATACATTTGGGCAAAGTCAATTGAAACTTTTCAGAAAGAATTCACCATTCTTGATGCCACTGAAAACATTTTTGATTCATGGGAAGACAGCAAAATATCAACACTAATAGGAGTTTGAAAGAAGTTGATTCCCACCCTCATGGACAGCTTTAGTGGAGGAAGTAACTGCAGATGTGGCAGAAACAGCAAGACAACTAGAATTAAAAGTAGAACCTGAAGGGGTGATGAATTCCCGCCTTCTCACAATGAAACTTCCACAGATGAGGAGTTGCTTCTTATGGATGAGAAAAGAAAGTGTTTCTTAAGGTGGAATCTCCTTCTGGTGAAGGTGCTGTGAAGACTGTTGAAATGCCAACAAAGAATCTGAATATGACATAAACTTAGTTGATGAAGCAGCAGCAGGATTTGGGGAGCTTGGCTGTAATTTTGAAAGGAGTTCTAAGTTGGGAAAATGCTATCAAACCACATTACATGATATAGATAAATCCTTTGTGAAAGGAAGAGTCAATTAATGTGGTAAACTGATGTGATGTTATCTTGCGAAACTGTCACAGCCACCCAACCTTAGCAATCACCACCCTGACCGGTAGTAGCCATCAGCACTGAAGCAAAACTCTCCGCCAAGCAAGAAATTAGGACTTCCCGAAGGTCCGATGATCATTAGTATTTACTAACAAGAAAGTAGTTTTTAATGAAGATATTACCTTGTTTTTGTAGACATAATGCTATTGCACACAATAGTCTAGAGTATAGTGTAAACATAATTTTTTAATTAGGAAGTCAAAATATCACGTGACTTGCTTTAAGCAATATTTGCTTTATTGCTGTGGTCTCGAATGAAACCCACAACATCTCCAAGGTATGCTTGTATTACTTTCTCTGTTGGCACACTCCTGCCTCTTCCTTTCATCTATAGCTCTCCTAATTTCTCCAAGAGTTGCCTCTTCCAAAATCTCTCTCCAGACTGAAATAAATACTTCGCTGCTGTGGTATCTTACCAACTCTGGCATCTAATTTTAGCATTCCTCATTTTACTTACCCCACCCCCTACTCCTCCCTTCTTTCCTTCCTCCCTCCCTCCTCCCCTCCCTACCCCTTACTGAATCGCAAGCACATGGAAAATAAGTGTTCGGTGTTATTTGACTCAAATATCTACTATCCTTTTGGGTGTTTGACACAAGGATATTTTCAGAAAAAAAAAGATGTGTTTAATAATTTAACCCAATTGAAGTATTTTTTTGTTTTTTTTTGTTTTGTTTTTTTGTTTTCTTTAAAGACAACATACTCTCTTACTTCAGTATCTAGGCTAGGCAATTTTTTTCAGTAAGCTGGTTTACCATGTTCCTCATTTAAATGAACATTTATATCTTTGGGGGAGAAATTCTTTGTAGGGAAAAATTTGAGCACATTTTAGAGGATTCATTGGCTCATACATATTATAGACTCATGTTCTATTGATGACAGTCTTATTAAACTAAAAATCATATAGAAGGAAGGAAGGGAAGGAAGGAAGGGAGGGAGGGAGAGAGGGAGGGAGGAAAGAAGGGAGATATATAAACCTTCAGTTCTTTGATGGAAATGAAATATATTTCTATCATTTTCTATAACTTCAAAATGCAACTCTATGTAAACACAATGAAAAGTGTCATAAAAATACAAGCATAAATATCCAGAAAATTCTAGGATTCAGTTTACTAATTTATTCATTTTTTTTCAAGCTAATGTTCAAAAACCTCAGCTCATATAATGGCCGGTTTATTAAGGCTGAGAATACCAAAATATCCAGGTCAAAAGAAAAAAAAAAAAAAACTCCTGAGTTTAACTTTCCTACTGTTGCTGCTTTTGTGTACAATAGCGTATATCTCAAACTGCTAAAGAAGCTTGAATTCTACTTTTCATAAAGTTCAGTGATGTCTATAGAGGTTCAGTCACAAAGTTAAAGGTACAATGTCGACTACAATTAATTTAAAATGTCATTCTCTGGTTTGTACTGTAAGCAAAGAAATATTAGTCTGGGACACCTGTCCAGTAGATGGATGGATTTTATTTTGTTGTTACTAAGTCAATGCAAGGATGGAAAAGACAACAATGCAAATAAATGCCATAACGCTGATAATGCTAACACTTCTTTTGGTTATCATGACAACATCAACATCCACTTCTTCCTTTTTTGTCCTTTTTTCTTCTTCCAGTTTCATTGACTTACAATTGACATACAGCACGTGTAAGTCCAAGGTGTACAGCATAAAGATTTAGCTCACATACATGTAATGGTTATCACAATAAAGTTTAGGAGATATCCATCATCTCATAGATACAAAATAAAAGAAATAGAGAAAAAAGTTTTCCTTGTGACGATAACTCTTAGAATTTACCCTAACAGCTTTCGTATATAATACACAGTAGTGTTAATTACATTAATCATGCCATACACTACCTACCTAGTATTTATTTATAACTGGAAGTTTACACCTTTTGACTGCCTTCATCCAGCTCCCCCTTCCCCCACTTCTTGCCTCCAGGAACCACAAATCTGTTATCTTTCTCTGCCGGATTGCTTGCTTGCTTGCTTATTTGTTTGTCTTGAAGTATAACTGATCTACAACACTGGGTTAGTTTCTAGTGCCCAATTTAGTGATTTGATATTTCTATACATTTCAAAAAGATTACCATGGTAATTACGTGATGGTAATTATCACAAAAAGATATT
>PVHT020002874.1:893502-928786 GCA_004024745.2 Catagonus wagneri | reverse complement strand
TTTTTTTTTTTTTTTTGTCTTTTTGCCTCTTCTAGGGCCGCACTCATGGCATATGGAGGTTCCCAGGCTAGGGCTCTAATCAGAGCAGTAGCCACCAGCCCACGCCATAGCCACTGCAACACGGGATCCAAGCCGCATCTGCAACCTACACCACAGCTCACGGCAACGCCAGATCCTTAACCCACTGAGCAAGGCCAGGGATCGAACCCGCAACCTCATGGTTCCTAGCTGGATTCGTTAACCACTGAGCCATGACAGGAACTCTGTAGATCTCATTCTTCTTGATAGCTGAGTAATATTTCATTGTATATATAGACGTATTCATTTTTCAATGGACACTTAGGTTGCTTCCATATCCTGGTTATCGTAAATAATGCTGCAGTGAACACAGGGTACATGTATCTATTCAAGTTAATGATTTTGTTTTCTTTGGAAATTCCAGGAATGGAATTACTGGATGATGTGGTAGCACTATTTTTAATTTTTGAAGAACTTTCATTCCGTTCTCCATAGTGGTTGTACCAATTTACATTCTGGCTAACAGTTCATGGGGGTTCCCTTTTCTCTGCACCCTTGCCAACACTTGTTATCTGTGTCTTCTCATACTAGCCATTCAGACAAGGGGTGAGGTGATATCTCATTGTGGTTTTTGATTTGCATTTCCCTGATGATTAATAATATTGACGATTTTTTCATGTGTCTGTTTTGCATATGTCTTTTTCAGAAAAATGTCCATTTTTAAAGCATTGCTTTTTTACGTTAAGTTGTATGAGTTCTTTGTATAGTTTGGATATTAACCCCTCGGGGGATAAATCATTTGTAAATATCTTCACCCATTCAGTAGGCGGCCTTTTCATTTGTTGACAGTTTCCTCCCCAGTGCAAAATCTTTTCAGTTTGATGCATTTGTTGACAGTTTCCTCTGCTGTGCAAAACCTTTATAGTTTGATGTAGCCCCACTTGTTTATGTTTGCTTTGTTTCCCATATAAGTTGCCTTTTTGTAAGTTTTGGCTATAGGAGAGAAAAGGAGACCTAAAGTGTTTGGTCTTAATCCTATCCATTTCATCACAAAAGGAAATATTTTGGCAGTCTCATGTCAAGTTAGTTCATTTTTCAAAACTGCCAGCCATCTGGCAGAGATAATCATGCTGAAGCTGTTCTCAGAGGCTAAAGAACAGTTCCAGAAGTTATTTCATATTCCACAACTGAACCCATGCCTTCAAGTGGGCATTATCTCAGGAACAAACACACAAAAAATAAGGTTCTCAGCTTCAAAGTTATAGTTAGAGTAAATCAGAGTGGAAAACCCAATGATTGCTGGTAGAAAGCTGAAGATATTGCAGCCCCCATTGTTTCTGGTTGACAATCATTGAGTTTTTTTTATTAGATATAAATATATGGTGTTCTTTTTTCAGTAAGATTTTGTTTTGCTTTAATCTTCCAAAATGAGCTCTCCGATTTTTGTCTCCTGGCCCTGACCCACACTAACATTAGAGTTGTCTTTATTTCTGTCTCCTGGTTCAAACAATTTTGTCAAATTTTATTGCCTTTTGTATTGTGGCCACCACCCTGGTCTATACAGCGATTTCCTCAAGCACTGGAATAGACTCAACATTGAACTCTCTCCTACTTCAAATATGAGGAGAACCACCGGACACTTCTGCACAGTCACCCCTCAAAATACATAAAGAGCAAACCATAGTGACTTCCTGGCATTTTAAGCTTTGCATTCTAGGGTCCCCCTTGTATCATTCATCAAATGCCAAAAGGTGATGCTACATTCATCAGCTGAGTTTCTCTTCACAGTCCTTACAAACTCCAGCTGATACCCTGGTTCTCCCAAGATACTCATCCTGGTCTAATTACCCCACAGAGATCCTTTCTTTACTTTGGATTCATTCAGTGCCCAGTGAAACAACTGGCATAGAAGGTATCTGGAGACCTTAGCAAGAAAGGCTTAAGATGAGTTACTGACAAACTCAAAATTCAGATTTTCAAAAGTGCACTAATCATTAAAGTCCATGCAAAACTCTCGCCTTCAGCTACATACGCAAACAGACACATCTACTCCTATATCAGCCTCAGGGTCACAATAAATTATCGATCCTTCAGTGATAGTGACTGGCCTGGAAAGGAAACTTTAGTTTCAGTTTTAATGGAAATTTTTCCTTCTATAAATACTTAGAGAATCCAGCGTAATGAAGAAATCTTTCTTTGACCTAACTTGTGCCTTAGAAAAATCACCTTTTCCTTCAGTTTTGATGAACCGTCCTCCTCATTTTATTCTTCCCTTTCAAGTGTTAACACCTCAGTAAAGTACTATGAGGTCCTTCACCAACACTTTCTGTAGATTACAGGGTGAGGTTTTTCTTAGCCAATCAGTGAAAGACAGGTTAGTTAACCAGCAGTGCTGCTGAAATCCTTATTCTGGCTGAAGTCCCCACTTGAGCGTTTCTTCACTGTTACCTGATCATGCCTTAAACATTCACGCACAACTCTTGTCATGCAGTGTGTCCTCTGATTGGCCTAGAGTTGAAATCACGTGCAGACTCACTTAACTGTTATTATCATTATCATTCAGAAAGCGATCATGCAATCACTGTTAAGCATTCAGAATTGTGCCATGATCCTCTGAAAGAACCTCATTCAGTCTCAGTGTGTTTTCAGTGTGGTCGCAATGCCTATCTTCTATACCATCAAAATATGACCGTGAGTGGCTTATTGGTGACACCACTCAGTCCCCAGCTTGATGCACATGCATTCTCATGACGACATTGAAACCATGAGTCACAGTCCTTCCTGGTCTCCATGCCAAGCGCAGCTCTCTCAAATTTTCTAATGCATTTGTAATTACTATGCAGGATTTCAGAATATTTTTTTTTTTATTTTTGTCTTTTTAGGGCTGCATCCATGGCATATGGAAGTTCCCAGGCAAGGGGTCAAATCAAAGCTATAGCTGCCAGCCTACACCACAGCCACAGCAATGCCAGATCCAAGCTGCATCTGTGACCTATAGTGCACCTCACAGCAGCACCGGATCCTTACACCACTGAGCGAGGCCAGGAATGGAACCCACATCCTCATGGATACTAGTCAGGTTTGTTACTGCTAAGCCATAGTGGGAAGTCCTAGAATATTAATTTTTTTTAATTTAAGCATTATCCTTTGAAATATACCCCATTAGGCCTTACACAGCCAATGGCATATTAAGTAGTTAATCAATATGTGTTATTTTACCCTGACACCTATTTTCACTTATAAAAATGGATTTGTTGAATTCTTCTTGTTAGAAAATGCCACTGCAATTACTGCATTATTTACAAAGATACAGAACAATAACTAAGTTATATTTATTAACCATTTCCTATTTTATTGTTTATATTATGAGTTGTCCAGATGTTAAAGGTTTTTCCATAAACAAGAAGTTAATGATTAACAAGAACCACGGGGACATTGAAATTGTTAATATGATCTGGAATTATTATTTCTTACAAGGGCAATCCATTTCCCTGATGTTCCAGTTTTTTTTTTTTTTCTTTTTTAGCGTGTATATCAAAAGAGGCAGAAATAATAGGAGATACATTCTAAATAAGTGAATAGGAAAATATTATCATTAAGTGTGACAAATATAACAAAATAATGTTAAATAATCCCTAACTGTTACACATATAATAGAGAATTTGGAATGAGAAGTAGGTGGCACCAAATAATTCATTAACAGATAAGGAAACAGGCTCAGAGAGATGAAAGAGCATGCGGATTTCATTTAGGTTCTGCCTGTGTGCCTCTCGCTGATACTGTAGCTTTGTGTGAAACAGAAAAATGTACATACTAATCAGTACCAGAGCCAAGAACTTAAAGAGCAAAGCCCTGGCTGGGTATATCACCTGCTCACCCCTTAGGCCTGGCACCTCTGTGAAATGCTTAGATTGCACTGCTCTACACAATAAACTGTATGAGTTCATAAACGCCAGGGTCTAGATTCATGCTTTTACATGGAAAAGAAAAAGAAAGGCAGAATCTAGAACCTGTATACTTCACACATGAGTTCTACCTAATATAGAAATAGCAGACATTTCTATCCCCACTACAGTAAAAATTGGAAGCCTTCACATTTCATTTAATAAAGCCATCAAGTATTAATAACAGAGCCTGATAAAGACAGTGTTACAAAGGGGAGTTGACAGCACAAAGAAAAGAAATCCCTCATACATAGGAGTCCCTGTCTTGCTGTAGCAGCCTTCATGCCAGAAGCTCTTCCTCCCCTCCCCCACCAAGTCCCCATCCAACAGTTTACCCAGAAGGTATAATAGATGAGTTTCTGCCAAGGCATGCTTGGATCTCCCAGTCTCTAGGCTTCACTGCAATGAATCCTTCTGAGGAGCAGATTTAGATTATTCCAACCTCACAGCACTCACTGCGCATGCACTCCGCTATCTGCAGGTCCCAGACGTGCTCTCCTACCTGGAGCTGGCCCTCCATGTGGAGAACCTGACAGCAGAAAGTCAAGATGCCGTATGCCTTGGTCCACAGACACTTCATCCTCAACAATGGCACCACTGATTAGATGTTAGAAAGAATGAGGAACCAGGCTTTGGCTATTGATCCCACTGGACCAAGAGAAACATCCCATGGTTCCCACCTCCCATCATCCCCACCTACTCATTTAGAAGCGGCAGCTCTGTCATCAATTACTTCACAAGTCTGATCAAGACCAAGCTGGGTTCCGCTAATCTGTCACATCTCTGTTTCTTTCTTCACAAATTTTTTATAGTTTTAATTAAAAAGAATCATTATTACAGAGTAAATATGATATAAAATGAAAGAGAAGATATATATGTGTGGGTGTTTATAACCAGTTACTTAGAGTTAATTCAAAACTAGAATTAGCATAAATCATGGTAGTTCCCATCATGGATCAGCGGTAATGATCCCGACTAGTATCCATGAGGATACAGGTTTGATCCATGGCCCAGTTCAGTGGGTTAAGGACCTGGCAGTGCCATGAGTGTGATGTAGGTCACAGACGCAACTTGGGTCTAGCATTGCTATGGCTGTGGTGCAGGCCGGCAGCTGCAGCTCCAATTGGACCCCTAGCCTGGGAACCACTGTATGCTGTGGGTGAGTCCCTAAAAAGACAAAAAGATAATAATAATTAGCATAATACAAAATAGATAATATGCTGAGAAGAAATATTTACTCTAGGGAGACAAAGAAGGTTAAATTTAAAAAAAAATAATTATCAATGACAAAAAAGGCATTTGATAAAATTCCACTAGTGTAAGTTATTACAATTCTAGGAATCAAAGGACTTGACATAAATATGACAGACCAATTCTTGAAAACAGCCAACATAATTCTAAATGATGAAATGTTAAAGCCATTTCTTTAAAATGAGGAACAAAACAATGCCTATCAACACCATTTATATTAAAAACTCTTGAGAATAGTCTAGTCAAATGACTTGAAAAAGGAATGATTAAGTATTATAAAAAAACAAAGCAAAAACAGGAGGCTTAGGCCAAAAAATCTGAGGTATGTTGGAAACATGCTAGACGTATGTTAGAGAGAAACCGTAAGCATTTGTCTCACATAGCACAGACCCTCTAGAGCCAGAAAATGAAAAACATCTAAACCTATAGAACCAGAAAAATGAAAAACATACATTTCATGTCCTTGCCTCCCTGGATAAAATGCTAGACTACTTAGAATAAAAATAGTAAGCTGTCTAGAAAAAACGATTTTTCAAACTGTAACTATTAAATGATATAAAACAGAATCTGAATAAATGGAAAGCCACATCATGTTCTTGAGTGGGAATATTTAATACCATAAAAATCACATCTACTAAAACCAATACATAAATTAAATGCAATTTTAATTAAAATGATATTTTGTTTTAATAACATATCTGAGAATAGTCCCCCAGAAGATAAAAAAGCCAAGACACTGAGAGGGGCTAACCTAAGTGTTAAATACTAAATGTTAAAATACTATATAAAATATAATCCATGTGGTATTAGCATAAGACTGAATCAGTATGTCAGGAAAGTAATAGAGGACCCAGAGAACAGGTTCTGACATCTAAGGGCATAAAATAAATTATAAATCTGGTAGCCGTTTCAAACGCAATGATCACACAATCGGCTACACATCTGTAAGAAAATAAAGTTGGATATCTACCTTAGGTCAAAACAATAATCATTTTCATTGGCATTAAAATCTAATAGTGTAAAAAGAAATAAAACAGATTTTTAGAAGAAAATTCAAGGGACCATGTATTCAACTGGAAATTGAGAGACCTTTCTAGTCTAAACAGAAAATTCAAAAATTTCTAAGAAAGAAATACATATTTGCTTATTAAAAATGCTAAGTGCTTTTGCATAATAGAATACACCCTAACTTAGATGATCATCAGTAAATTGAGAAACACTATTTGTAGAGAAGACAAAATGGTTAATACCGAGACTACTCAGAGAACCCCTTTCAACTCTTAATAACAAAAACAACATAAGCAGAGATTCTGAAAAGAAAACTCACAGAAGAGTACATTTAAATAGCCAGGAAAAAAATGTGAGTCATGGAAATACAAATGAAAATAATGATATCACTTTACATCCTCTGGGTTGACAAAAATTAAAGAATTATATGATCTGCTTCTGGCAGTATTTCAAAAGAAAGTGTGCCTTTTTGTTGTTGTTGTTAGTGAAAATAGAAACGCTTCATCTTTTTTGAAAACAACCATCAAAAGCAAAGCAAACATACAAACAAAACCCAACACATTTTAAATAAGCATTAACAATCCTAGGAATACCCTCCATAGAAATAGATTCACTATACCTAAAAACACAATACAAGTACTTTTTTTTTTGTATGAAATAAAAATTTAAGTAATAAAGTGAATTAAGGAATTGAGGAACGGTGGTTTCATTCTTTCCTCACTGCTACTGTGCTAGACCAAGTTCTCATAATTTCCTGTCAGGATTTACTTCCAGTAAATTTCTTTCCCTTATTTTCTTCTTTTTCCAGTATAGTCAAACCTATACAGAGTTGTTAATTTACCACATCAAAAATAAAAACCCAGATTTCATTTGCAAGATGCTTTAGCCTCGTGCATTGTTATTTCCCAGTAGGTATCCTTGGTATCAGACAAGGTCAGGCTCTGCACTGTCCTCAGTTATTTCTACCTCTGGGCATTTACACCTGCTAGTCCTCCAAAAGGGAAGGATTCCTGACCCCCTTCCTCTTCTACCCTGGACCCACATTCTAAAGAATGTGACATTTCTGTTTTCTGGCTTTCAATTACTCTTCTCTAATATAGGCCAGTGCTTGTGCATGAATCCCTTTATGCTCCTGTTCAATGAAGCTTACGATTCGGTAGGTCTGGGGTATGGTCTGAAATTCTGCTTGTCTAACACATTCTCAGCTGATAGCAATACTGCCCGTCCATGTATCCACCGAGTAACCAAGATCAAGGTCAATGCATTCATAGTTAATCATTCCCTCTAAATATGCTTCAGCTTGTGTCTATTTATTTTAAAAAATGACAGAGTGTTATTTTACTCCAGAGATTTTATATGCTTTTTATATAAAATCTTTTTAAAATTTCCCTTAGTAGCAATATTATCCACGATTAAAGATTATGTTTTAAAAATAGTTCCTCACAGCTTGTAAATGTTGAATGGAGTTCTAGTTCTAGTATTTGATCTAAAACTCAAACTCTTTGTGTTTATTCCAACACATTCTTTAACTTCCCTTAGAGTTTCTTACAGTGTTACGTATGTACCACTTAAAAAATATTTAGGGCGCGTGTAAAGCTGCTTTCAAAAACTTAAAGGTTCTTATACAGAAGATGGGTTTGAAGAGTTTTTTAGACTGGGAAACAAAATATGGAAACGGAGGCCACATCTCAGTTTAGTAAAAGCTTTCTGAAAATGGAATGAGCTGTGCTGAAAAATCAGTGTCCTATTAGAGTAGTTACTGCAACAATTGACCTGAGACGGTGGAGAGACCAGAAGATACAATGGCCTCTAAAATTCCTTCCAACTTTAAGATCCATTGAGGTTTAATTTTAATGCTTCATCAATGACATCACAACTCAATTATGCTCAAATGTAGGGCTGATAGCAGGTTTACACATGGATGGCTGGCAAACACGTGAACTCAAATGACTATCTTTTCCTCAGGGTCCCCCTCCACAGCTCATTTGTCACAGCACTTGGAGTTCAATCTTCCCACTAATTAATGTGAAAAATTGCACAGGTGAATTCAGCACAGAAAGACTTTCACATTCCACCCATGGGCTTGAACTAATGCCATTTATCAATATTTCCAACCTTCAAAGGACTGTAACTTCCATATAATACTCATAATGTGATGCCTTTAAAGAAATACTGAGCAAAAAACGATCTAACTGGAGAACTGTGAGACACAGATAAGTTAAAATGAAGAAAAAATATTGAGAAGCCTTGAAAGCATTCTGTGACATGAAGCAACTTAATTCATCCCAAATGCTGTGCTACAGTAAATTATATGATTCTGCCAGATGCTTCTCTTTAAAAGAATTATATTATACCAGAGAGAGCAATTTCTTTTAATGAGAATATTTTTGAATAATATTTGTTCTTGAAACCACTGCTTTCTTTGTTTCGTATCTAATGAGAATAATTTCCTTTGATTCATGGGCATTTTTATTCTTTGGCTGGTTTAATCAAAATACCAATTAACTACATGCATAATAAGACGATGAAATGAGGACCTTCCAATTCCATTTCACAAAGTCTGCATCAAATCTAGAAAGTATGTGGTCTGTATCTTGGAAGATCCATAGGTGAAGGATGATGAGCAAAGACCATGGTTAATGTCCCAGTTTAGTATCACCTGTGAATAGCTAGTAAATGTACAACTTGAACAGTGGAAAAAAGTGAAAAACACTAAAAAATGTGTTTTATTCAGTAAGCATAAAATTGAAGTAATATACAGATATTAATCTCAATGCAGAGTGTGGAATGTTAGGTCCTGCTTTTCATAAAACTTACGTGAAACGTTTAGTGATGCAAGTCATGTGTATATAAAATGACTGAATCTGTTTAGAGAGAGGGTATAAATTTACAAAAACACCATCACTTAAAATCTGGTAGAGGAAAGCTGGAGAGTAATTTGCCCTTATGAGTGGTAAGCAAACCAAACATAATTCAAAATAGAAAAATAAAACGCTTCTCTAATAGTCATGGAGGTGATGTGCGGAGCACAAAACACAAGGGACGGGACAAAGCTACTACTAAGGGATAAATGCTTTAAATAGAATAATCATGCAAGCAAGCATAGACACTTTACAGGGGTGAGTCACGTGATTTTACAGGAAGCTTCTGAGCGCTTTCCCTCTGGCTGAAACAGGAGCTGAGCAATCAGCATCTGATTAGGAACATCTGATCTTTCTAAGTATGATTACCTGCCTGGTGTATGGTACAATTTTCTAAAATGTCACCAAACGTTGTAAAAAGTCATGAATTATACTGTATCATGGATCACTATTTTAGAAAATGTGATATTATTGCATTAAGCCATCCCAGATGCTATGACAGGAGATTAAAAAAAAATAAACCAGTATCTTTTTCATCAAATTACAGTGATTATACAATCAGTTCCTGGTTCGTAGTAAGTGCACAAAAATATATCTGGAATCAGTAAAGGCTAACAACGTTTCTGTAGCAGCAATACTCTGACATCAACAAACTGAATGACTTCACATTATTTAAAATAATAACTGTCAAAATCAGGAGAAAGGAAAAAACTAAAAAGATAAGTATAATATACATATACATTTACAGAGAAAAATACAGGTATATTGATAATGCAGATGAGCATACATTGCTGCATTTATGGAATGAAATAGCAAACATCAACTGATGCTTGGCTTGAAAATTTTCCATCTGCAGGTGAAAGCTAAATGAGCACTAAACCTGTCAGAATTTTAGGAATCATGTTCCCCAAAACATGGGTCTTAAAATCATCTGTGGTCCTAAACGCAATGCCCTATATAAACAGGATGAACTACACTAGGGAGAATATGTCAACAGCTTTCAACCTCTTACTCATAAAATTAGGCATTTGACTCCTGGAAGGTCTTGATGAGGAGAAATGCTCTCTATGATTTGGACACTATCAGTCTCACAACAGCGGCCCCTTCTGGCAGGCTAGCTTTACTGCACAATCTAGTTCTAGTTTCACAGCCTGGTCTACCCACATTTCCCCACGTGTGGCTGAAGTTCAGCCTGCTTAGAAGCTACAACCAATCTATATTTGGGAAGCCATTTCAAGGCTTAAACTAGCTTAGGGTAATTACATCACAGCTGGTATGTTTGAGAGAAAGAGTCCTGGCAGGGGTAATGAAGCAGGAAGATGCTATGGAAATAGTTGGGATGGTAATACGGTAATAATGAGCCTACTGAGATGCTAGGTCATAGGCCAAGTGAGAGGGAACAGAACCAGATGAAAATCCCCAGGATAATGACATGGAAAACAGTGTTAAAAGATAAAAGTAGTATTGAGGACAAGACTTGAGATCCAATTATCTCAGGAGTTCAGAGAGATTTTGCAAATTTTGCTGCCAGCTACTTACTATCCCAATTCTCTGCAACCCTCTGTATCAAAATGACTCAAGATTTATACATTTTCATTCCAATTCTCTTTTGCATTTTTCTGTAAAACTCACTTCCGTCAGACTTCACCTCCCCTGTTCCACCAAAGCAAATCCTGTACATTTCACTGCTGACCTCCCCCATTCAGTCGCCAAATCTACCGGTGAATTTGAGTCCCCATCACAGGTGACACATCAGCAGCATCTGACAGTTGCTCACTCTCTCCTCCTTAATACATTTGCTCTACTTTAATTTCCAGTATATTGTACTTTCCTGGTTTCCTCCTGGCTCACTGGCCATTCCTTCTCAGGCTCCTGTGCTATTTCCCCTCCTCGTCCTCCATTTCTTCTAATTTTAGCATTCCCAGTGCCTGGGCTTCAGTCCTCTTCTTCTCTCTATCTGGATTCACTTTTTGATGATCTCATCCAGTTTCATGGCTTTAAATACTCTATGTGAGCCAGTGGCTTTCAGTTGCACATCTCTAGTCTAAGACCTCTTTCCTGAATTCCAGACATGTCTAGACTATACTCAAAACAATAGCACAGGGAAGTTTCTAAAACATGGGACTAGGTCAGTTTGCTGACAATTCTGTGATGGTTCCCCACTTCAAAGTAAAAGCAAGGTTCATAGAATGTCCCATGAGGTCCTGTATGATCTAAGCTAAGCCCTATTTACCTTTCTCATTTCCTTTTTTACT
Source organism: Catagonus wagneri (assembly GCA_004024745.2). NCBI lineage: Eukaryota > Metazoa > Chordata > Mammalia > Artiodactyla > Tayassuidae > Catagonus > Catagonus wagneri. The sequence goes on along the minus strand of PVHT020002874.1, from coordinate 917,449 downwards.
ACTCTCCCCTTTTCTCATTCCATGCTGCTCTGTCAGCCTCTGTACCATTCTTCAAATACTTCAGGTAGATTCTTTACAACCCACCCTCCACTCTTCACTCTCTAGCCTGCACGGTGTGTTTAATTTTGTCTTTTTCCACAGCACATGTCACATAATGCCTTGTATAAATAACGCGTTCATCACGGCACTGCAATAAGCAAACCTATCAGAAAGTGATTCTAGGAAATCTATGACAAAGGGTTAGGGAGTCCCCTAATCCTGGCTGGAGGGGCTACACCTGAACTCAGGTGCCATGGAAATTCACAGGCACGGTGGATTCTTCTAGAACAAAGGCCTGAAACTCCCCCAAGGTTTCCACAGGCTGAATAGCTGGCTTTCCAAGCTGACAACAGCTGCCCAGGTGGTCTGGTGCTCAAGTGTCCCTCTGAGAGCAAACAGAGTTGTGCACGTCTCACAGAAAGAAGGAAGAGCAACGGAGGATGACGTCCCTTCACTGGAACACAGACCCATTTTATGTCCAGCAGCCATCACTGTCAGACTATGCAGGAATCGGAGGACCCATACTTCTTTTGCCGACCTGATGCTGGATTCCAGTGTGCTTCAGCACAGCTCATTCATGCGATAACATAGCACTTGCTTTTATTCCCCACGCAAGAGTTATGTTTCTTTTAAATTTTCTTACTGAAATGTGAGCTCCACAAGGGCAGATAATTTTGCTATATTCTATGTGACAGAACAGTGCCTCCTACATTGTAGAGACTCAATAAATATTTGATTAAAGACTCAAAGATGATTCAAGTTTTTTGGTTCTTTTTTTAACTACTGGGATGGGTAGACCATGTTTTATTAAATAAAACAAAGAAAAAGAACGTTCAACAGGGAGTAGTGACTTAACTGTTTTTGACTTAGTTTCTAATATTTCTTAGAAATTATGCCTTCTGAGAAATGCTACAATGGTCTATGCCTTCAAGATAAAACTCTTAGATCTGGAGCTAAAATTTTTAAGTAATCTGACTGACAAAAGACCATATGTATTATTTAACTATTGCTGCATAACAAAATGCCCCCATAATTTAGTGGCTGACAACAATGAACATTTATTATGGAAATTTCCGTTGGTCAGGAATCAGCAACTTGGCTAAGAAGTCTCAGCAAAAGCTCTTCCACGAGGCTGTGATCAAGGATCTCCCAGGGTTTCAGTCTTCTAAAAGTTCCACTGGGTAGCGCTCTGCTTCTAAGCTCAGTCATACAGCTACTGGAGGGCCTCTGAAAATCTGCTTCTAGACCCACTTACGGAAGTCTTTCGGCAGGGCTACTTCACGAGAGACTAAACATACAGATGGACAATGACCAGACCATATATAAAAATAGAATTCTGACCCACAACCTCCAGCAACCAGTCCAGGAAGCTCATTCGTAACCTCTGCAGCAAACTGTCTGGGAAGTCAAACCACAACATCTGTCGAAATCAGTCCAAATGGCCAAGATGGTCGGCTTCCCTAATTTGGGCCCCCTACTTCCAATGTAGGATCAACCAGAGAAAGCCAAATATGCTCCCTCGGCCACCACGTAGGATACTCACTTCCAGTTAGCTGGTCTTCAGTTCCTCCAGGCCACAACCTCCTAAAGAGCACACATAAAGCCTTCCCCTTTTCTCCCTCTAGGAAGCTCTCCCACGCCTCTGACTGCCTTTGGGTCCCTGTCAAAGTCAAGTGGCAGTGACTGACTCCCTTTCTGGAGCCAGCTCTGACTTTGTTCTCATTGGGTAGTCTTCCTCTGTTTCCACATTCACATCACGGTAGCTGGCTTCTCCCAGAGTGAGTGCTAGCAAGACAACAGAGGAGACACAAGATCGAGGCCATAGCCTTCTAACCAAATCTCCGTGACATTCATCCCGGACAATAAGCCCAGCCCTACACCCAAGGGGAGGGCATTACACAAGGGAGTAAATATCAGGAGGCAGGGATCACTGGAGCTCCATATTCGAGGCTGCCTCCACACCTAACCCTGATAAATGCTAGATCCAAGCTTATTTTGAATTTTCATTATAGACTTCAACTGAGATTCCTTGAATAAGATTACTCTTACACTTGTTCTATTTTCATTCATGTGGTAACTCAACACTGTTTAAATAAATGATACGTCTTAGAGCATAGCTGAATAAATATTCTTGAATATTCATAGACACATTTGGGTCTTCAGCTTGACGACATCTAAGCAGAGCTTTGCTGTGTGACCACAAGCAACCATCTGCCAAAGATTCATGTTCTGAGGCTGCCACTGCTCCCAGCATCTGACAACTAACATAGTGAACTCAGGAACTTAATTTATTATTTGTTGGCCTCTAGAGTGTTAAAATTATTAAATTAGAATGCCAGCAGCATGGGTTAGCCACTTCACCATTGTCCTGAAAGTCCTCTCCCAGCTCCTTATTGACTTACACCTGACACTTCACTTTTTTTTTACCTTCTCGTTTTTGTATGCATTTGTATTTTCAATCACTGTGCTAATGAAACGGCTTTAGAAACCCCTTGGTATAAAGTATTGACAATTAAAAGCCTATCTTTTAATTTTGTGGTTGACTGAGTCATTCATTCATTCATTCATATTCATTTATTTATTTATTCAACAAATGCTATGTGTATACAATGGTGAATTACCTTGTAGAGCTTGTAGCATAAAATTCAAGTAACAGAGGAGTTCCTGTCGTGGCTCAGTGGAAACAAATCTTACTAGTATTCATGAGGACACAGGTTCGATCCCTGGCCTCACTCAGGGGGTTAAGGATCTGGAGTTGCTGTGAGCTGTGGTTTAAGTCGCAGATGAGGCTTGGACCTGGCATTACTGTGGCTGTGGTGTAGGCCAGCGGCTGCAGCTCTGATTCCACCGACCCCCAGCCTAGGAACCTCCATATGCCAGGAGTGTGGCCCTAAAAAGACAAAAAAAAAAAAAAATCAATAAACACAGATTGCAAAGAGTATCAATTGCAGTACCTGGTATAAAGGAAAACTGTACAATGATATGCTAACATCCAAAGGCAGTGGGACCATGAAGAGAATATGCTAGAAGTCCAGAGAAAGTATTGTTCTTCAGGTAGTGTTAGGAGCTGAGATCTAAAGATCAGAGCGGAGAAAAGACAATTAACAAGTATGAAGGTCCCAAAGTAGGGAGCAGCTTTGCTCATTGAGGGAGCTGAGAAAAAGCCTGGGGCTGGCACAGAGTACACAAAAGGGACCCATGGAGAATCAGATGACCCACAGAGCTTATGTTGCTTAGCTGATAATGACAGAGATCACTTAAGAGTAATTACATTAGTCAGAAACAGTAATTAAACATAGAAGCTCATTAAACATTATTCAGATGTAATAATTAAACACAGATACTGTAATTAAACATAAGCTGAGTATAGCAATCCAAATGCTATTATACTAGAAAGGTCAATTTGGGTGGATAATTGACTCAAAATTTTCAACTTTGTAATCAATTACCTGAATTAGCTGGACTTATTAATGAACCCCTGGAAACCACCAGATCTTGGAAAAGAAAAGACATGAGCTTTTCTCCCCAATACATCATTCTAAAAACATAAAACCAACCAATCTCAGAACAAGAAATATGCTAAGGTAAGGGCATTGCCCCAGTGTTACTTTTCTGTTTACTACTGGAATTCAGCTGAGTTACCAATTTTGTTGAACCTGTAGAATGTGCTCCCTTTAGGAAGAATTTAAGAAACGAGTGAGGGGGTATAATCTTGTTGAGACAGAATATTAACTCAGGTAGTCTGTGTAGGAACATGGGCTCCTACACATTCTTTTGACATGGATACTGATTAACTTTTGTGGCTTAAGCGCTCCAGGGAGTAACACCTCCACAGGCCTTGTTTTGTTATAGGAAATGCGCATTTCCCACAGACTTCCTTTACTGTAGGAAATGGGAATCTCTAGCCCACTCCTCAACTGATAGAAAAGGAATGAGAGGAATGGTGACTTAATCTAAGGAAAGAAAAGGACAAAGAAACCATAAAATGTACCAGACATTTCCAACCCTAAAACCCCTATTGGACAAGGACTGATATAGGTATAACTGAGCAAGGCCAATGGGAAAAAAACCACATCTTTATGGACCCCAGGTTGGTAACCTCCCCCATCTTTAAGGAATAAAAACCCCTAAAGGACAATAGAGAAAGGGGCTCTTCTCCCCCCTCCCAGTAGCCCTGGGAGCTATTTGCTTTTCTTTAATAAAGACTTTGCTTGCTTGCTGCCTGCGGGTTCCTGGAGTTCATTCTTTGACTGCCCGACTGCAGTGAACAAGAACCCGGATTCCGTATCATCGTGACAAGTGGGGACTGACACTAGTTTTGCTTTCAAATCTGATCTTTTTCTACCTTTTTCAATTTGCTTTCTCTTCTCCAGCCCATTATGAACCTAAATACATACTGGCCATTTAAATCTTTGAAAACATTTTATAAAGACAGGAATTTCTTGAAGACAATAACATGTACCCCACTTTGTTTTTTAGGATATGAAACATAATGTATGCCTCTGTTTCATAAAATACAGCTCAAAAACCTATTTGAAAATGTTCAAAGTAGCCATAGCTCATGAAGTTATTCCTTGTCATACAAACTATTCAAATTATACTCCCACATAATATATACACATATATTTAGTTTATGCTCAAAAGGAACCATAATTTCTGCATACATGCATAACTGAATCTTTCTATACTATTTATACATAATCAGTGCCCTTTAATTTGTGACTGCAACCATTTTTACGAGCTTATCCCAACACTCTACCACTGGATTTTTAACAAGTCGTATAACTTAAGAAGAAAGATCATGTTTAATAGGCACCTCAAATTAAAAATGTACAAACCTGAGTTTAACTTCTCATTTCTCTACTAACATGCCTAAATCTTGCTTCTATTTCCCTAGTGTATGGTTTCCCAATCTGGAAGATACGGGTGGGATAATTCTTTGTTATGAGGGCTGTTGCATTGTAGGATATTAAACAGCACCCTTGGCCTCTACCCAATAGATGCCAATAGAATTCCTAAACCCAGCCCAAGTGGTGAGAAGCAAAATTATCTCCAGACATTGCCAAATGTCCCCTGGGAGGCAAAATCACCCCCCTCGTTGAGATCCACTGGCCTAACCTCTTTCTTTCAGGTTAATGGCGCAAGTATGCATCCAGTTTCATAAGAAGCTATGAATGTCATCCTGAATTCCTTCCATTCTTTTACTCTTCTCCTCCCACCATGGAGAAGAGATAACCCTTCACCCCAGCTATTCCCCCCCCACTCCGTACAAGTCTTTATTACCGCTTATCAATCACAGCAGTCAACTAACCTGTCTCCATGCTTCTAATCTCACCTCTTTAATCTACCTTCTTTCTCTTGCCACTGCGATCTTTCAAAAATGCAAATCTAATAATTTATGACCTTGCTTAAAATGTTCAGTGGTTTCCCAGCATCTGCAGCAAAAAGTACTGGTATTATATCTACGATATTATGTGTTAATTAGTTTATTATATATAAATTGTTACATACATTTTATAAATTACATATATTTATATATACTTAGATAATGTATTTATATACAACCCTGAGTTCTTTGTTGATGAGCTGTGTTGTCAGGTCTCCTTGGCTGGCTTTATATTAACAGCACGTAGCACTATTCCTAGAATATTACAGGTACTTAATAAATATTTGTTGAATAAATAAACAAACCAAATCGGTAAGACAGGAAACACGAAGACTACTATTAGGACAAAGAAAGGAGGGTTTGGGACCAGGCAGAGATCAGTCAAAGATGGGAAAGCTAAGGAGGCGTTAACAGTGATGTTGAGATTTCACTTGGGTCTTTACCAAATACTTGACACGGTTTCAAAATGTGCAGTTTCTCTACTATACATATTTTTTGTTGATTTTTAATATTTTCCCCAAGGCCCCATATTTATCTCTTCATAATGATTTATTTGAAGACAATCTCACTCTACTCAACATATATTTCTCCCATTCTAGTACATGTACAACAGTTAAGCAAGAATTATGATTATTATACATATCGAACCTTACTAGTACATCTATACCTCAGTAATCATTGTTTCTGTTCCCGACTGCTTCTATTCTTGAACAGCATTTTTCTGGTGAATCACTGCCTACCGCTTAATTTTAGATGGCACCATGCATGAAGGCAATAAGGCTAGTCCAAAAAAATTACACGTACATCCAGAGAACAGGACATTAAATTCAGCTGTCAATTTTAATGTCCCAATTACTCCACACTGACTCTACTACTGTGTTTCTGGGGGGGGGGGGGAGTGCTAAAGCCCCTACTGCCTTTTAAACTGGTTAATGAGAGGTACTAAAGATGGTGAAATGTATAGGAACAGACAAAGCATAGAAGCTGGCTCCATGGAACGCATTTCTCAGCTGACACAACAATCTCCAAAAGCCCTGTCAGGTATACAGAGAACGTCTCAGTCGCACTTTCTAGTTATCTGGTGCACTGCTGTGCTGATCAGTGAACAGACTTTATAATTTCTTTCACCTGAAAAAGAGAGATTCCTCTGGGAGTTGAACGCCAGACAGTATTCCCTCCTGAAAACTAACAAGCATCTCAATCAGGCAATTAATTCTATAATTCTTTAAAAGTATTAGCCTTAGCTGACAGGTATTTTTAAAAGGATTTTTTTCTAAATCCAAACATACTGCAATGTTTATCATCTTTTGTGATATTTTAAATAATATTTTGTATTCTACTTAGTGATAAACATAAAAACCAAGAAGTATTTTTTTCTCCTTTTGGCAAAATACATATCATGAAATTACCTTGTACAAAATACGTATTGGTTTTGGTGTTTATCGATATTTTATATGTCCTTAGGGATACATACCTTTTATTATGTAATTGTTTTACTCACTTTTGTTATAAAATGGATATAACTAATTTGAAAAAAAAAACCTTTTAGCTATATATTAATGATGATATACATACAGTTTCATTAACTATAACTCATACACAACTCTACATATTTCCAGACTGCTCCAAACTGAAGGGTCAAGATTGTTTATAAATCTTAGAGTGTGCTACTATATGTTTTCTAAGAATTCGCCTAGGAAATAACAGTTACCGTATAAGCCATATTGTTTTGAATACCCAGGTCTGTTTTTAAGTTAGCCAATGTTATCATGACTTAAAAAGAGGGAGTTCCCACCTTGGCTCAGCAGAAACGAATCCAACTAGGAACCATGAGGTTGCGGGTTCGATTCCTGGCCTCATTCAGTGGATCCGGCATTGCTGTGAGATGTGGTGTAGGTCACAGATGCAGCTCAGATCGGGCATTGCTGTGGCCGTGGTGTAGGGTGGCAGCTGCAACTCCAATTAGACCCTGTGCCTGGGAACTTACATATGCCACAGGTGTGGCCCTAAAAAGAAAAAAAGAAAACAAACAATTATTGACCTATAAATGCTGCTTTAAGAATATAATAAAGGAAGCAGTTGATTCTCACTGTGCATGTACAAAGAGAAATAATGTCAAAAACAAGCCAACCCATAACTAGGTTTAAGCCTTAATATTGGGGTAAAAGTATATACAAAGCAAACAATATGAAAAATAAGGAAAAAAGAAATAACTCAGAAAACATGGATAATCAGGCACTGTGCTAAAGTTTGTTACATGAAACATAATTTGCAATATTGTTTTTCCAAAACATTATTTCACCACGAAAAATTAGAAAATATAAACAAATGAGGAAATATATTAAAATACTTAGAGTTCAATGAAGAGGCACTGTTGATCTAATATATATTCTTCCTGATATTTTTAATATATTTTTCCATAGTTCATATTACATAAATATACTGAGTGATTCACTCTCATGAGTGATATACTATAAATATCTTTCTACAACAATAATCAAAATACACAAAATAATTTTAATATCTGATTATTATTCCACTACACAGTGGTTCTATTTTGTACTTAATCCCATTTTTTTAAATTACAAGGACCTGCTCAATGAACATCATACAATATCGTTAAGCACATGCCCACGTTCTTCAAGGTGGAATTTCTGGGTCAAAGTGCATGGATATTTCAAACAATACAAACACGTTTCCCTACAGAAAAATGAAGTCAGTTTCCACCATGTGTGGCCAGGAATCCAATAGCACTCAGCTTAGAAAGCGAATCTGCCCAGGGACATATCCAGCTCAAAATCCTAAGGTTCCTGTAAAATCTCAGCGAGCTGGCAGTGCCTTCTCAGATCACATCAGACAGAGATGGCTCCATGTAACTAACCTATGAAGCAGGGTGACGGCTACCTGAAGTGAGGGGCATGAGGATGGGAGGAGGGATTACAAAGGGACACCAGAAAGCTCTGGGGTTTGGATATTTTTTAATGGGTATGCACACGCTCTTGATATTGATGATGATTTCACCTGTGTATACATTTGTTAAAACGTATCAAATTGTGCATTTAAAATATATGTCATTTATAGGAAGTCAGTTATACCTTTAAAACTTTAAAAATGTAGCACCTGATATGAGATTTAATTAATTATAAATTGTCTACGATGCTCCAACTTAGGAAATACACAAGAACTATTTTTAAAAGAGTGCGAGAAGGGGATGAGGAGGGGAAAGGAAGGGAAATGTTCTCAACGCTGTCCTGGAAAAGGAGGCTTTGGCTCATATGAATAGAACTGTGTGGAAATGCCCATTTGGTTGACCAGCAAACTATAACAGATTGATGGACATGCCACTTCAAGCTGTGTTTCTCTGTTTAATGATAGGAACAACCTTGATACATTTAATAACAGATTCTGGAGGCAAGATCTCCTAAATCAGAATCCCTAGTGTAGGAAAGATACCGGTTATCTTTCTAGCGCCCAAGTATCTTAAAAACCTTCAGATTGCTTTACTTGACTTCACTGTCCAACAAGCAACCTTCCTCTCCATAACTTCGTCTCCTGAAAAGACAACTTCGCATCTGTCACCAGGAGAGTGTGACATTTGAAAACACATGTTTAGAATTCCATAATTAATATAATACATTTATTTTATAAATCAGTTTCTCTTAAGTCTGACACCTGGCTGACTGATTCTGGGGAAACTAATAAAGTTGTGTGTTTAAACATACAAATGAAAAAATCAAATCTCAGACAGACAGTGAAATACCCGAATTTAATCATCCTCAGACTCTTGCCTACACTATGTGAATTACAATAATGTCTACCCAGCTAAGGTTTCCGAGTGGATAGCTTAAAAATATATGAACGGTTTTATAGGTTGAAATGCCAAAAGTACATCTGTCACTAAACTCAGGATGTGTGGTGGAACTATCAGGGAAAGATGGTATGATAAACCCACGTGGATTCCAGGTTTCACTATAATATAATCGAAACTGCTATCAGATATGCTTCCATTCCAAACCTGAGAAGACTATTGTACAATTTAATGAGAAAAAAGAAAAAGGATGTCCATTATTTGAGAGGCTGAATCATTCTTTGGCCATTTCTGCACAAGTTTTAAAGCCACATACATTCTTTTGGGTATTTATATTTACCTAGTGCTATGCTAAAAATCAAAACTGTTGGATAAAATTCCCTTTATAACCTTTATATATGAAGGCAGCCAGCAAACTAATAATGTGCTCTCATAAAACTCTTGCCCATGTAAATCACTACCAAGAACTCAGGCTGACATTTGAATTACTTGAATTTATATCAATGACTTACTGAATATTCAGCAATGTTAGAAATATACTCGATATTAATAATGACTTTGAAGAGAAAGTCTTTGCTGAAAATTGGTGGATAGAAGGTATCAGCTTAAATAAAAAACCTTTTTTCCATTTCATCATGAAATTTTATAATTTCATTAAAATTAAGACAACTTTTTTCCAAATGGCTTTCCGCCTTCTATGTTAAATAGCTTATGAGAATTTTGTGTCACTGGCTTTCATAGTTCTTTTTTGATTTTGCTTTCCCTGGAGTCTCATATGGAGTAGTCAGAGATAAGTAGGAATATCTGGCTCCACTTTCACATTAAATCAAATTGTTTTACTGGTGTTACTTAAGTGAAGTTTAAAAACCAAGTACCTTCACTATATTTTATATTCTCTAGGCAATTTTGGTTTTCCTGCAGTTTTGATATCTTGCAGTGTTTTGTTTTAATTTTTTTGGTTTTCCTATTTAAAAGAACACATGAAAACAGATGAGAAAGCAAGTCTAATGGAAAGACGTTCATGGAATGCAGTCCAAGAAAAAAAAAAAGAGTACCCTTTGAAAGAGTATGATTTCTGAAAAAAGCCCATTCTCAAAAGTTACATGCTACATGGTTGCATTTAACATTCTTAAAAGGATGAAATCAAAGATGGAGACCAGACCGGTGCTTGGGGACTGGAACTCAGATGGGGAGATGAGTACACCTAGAAGGGGAGCAAGAAGGCATTCCCTTGGGGTGATGGAACATTTCTGTATCTTGACTATGGTGGTACTTTCGCAAACCTGAACGTGGAATCAAACTGCACAAAACTACACACACACACACACACACACAAGAATATATGTGAAACGGCTGAAAACTGTATATGGCTCTATGGTCCAGTCAATAGCATTGTTCTGAGAACAGGACCTGGGACCTGGGGCCTCTGCTGCTTGGGCTGCAACACTTGCACCTGGACAAACATCTTGAGCTAGGAAACACAAAGAAACTATAAGAAACAAAAAGTAACTGTGTACATGCACAGTTGGGACAAGAAGATACAAAAAAAACTAAAAATCCAACTGTCACTTCTGAAGAGCCAGGAGCAAAGGCAGGATACTATGCATGGCCCCAGCACACACCACCACCTAAGTGGTGGGCAGACCACCGAAGACACCCCTCTGGCCTGGCCCCTGGATCCGCCCCTCCCCTCGCGCCATAAAAGGAACCAGTTCTCACCCTCCCCCCATGGCAAGCCAGGGAACATGTTTGTTTTCACTCCCCCTCTGTGGCAACAGGGACCCCAGGAAAGCCTTGCTTGAATTTTCATTTCTGGTCTCTTATCAATTTCCATTGATGAAGAGGGCCAAGAGCCCCCAATAGTAACAGCTCCGATGTCAATTTTCTGACTACAGTATGTGGGGTGTCACCTTTGAAGGAAGCTGGGTGTACTATTTTTGCAACTGCCTGTGAGCCTATAATTCTCTCAAAACAGGAAGTTTTTCTGAAAAGGTATGCAATTTATAAAGCTGACTATAGTCATCAATAGCAATAAAATGAAGTTTCCAGTGATTTATAACTGACTGGAAAAACTTCACTAGATTATTTAGATGATATGTTTGGGACGATCCAAAGAGAAAAGCCAAGCGGAACACACTGAAATTCCCTTGAGAGGGCACTGGGGCAGGGGCAAGGGCACAGAAATGTGTTCTGCAGTCCTGCTCAAGATGCCACAACTCAGAAAGCAAAGGTCCCTGTGGTGCTGATGGGCACAATGTGCTCTGCCTAACGCATGCCACGGAGGGAACTCATGGTGATTCTGCGACTCCTGATTACAGCGGCACAGCAGAGTCAGTGATCTCCAAGTCGCACTGGGGAGGGGCAACCTGTCCTGTGATAACAACAACAGTGGCCAGCACTTCCTGTAAACTGGATGCTGTACCACATACAAGCTTGTGGTGTATTCAGCAGGACCTGTGTGGTACTTAACAGTTATTGCCTCAATTTAAAGGCATGGAACCAGTCTCAGCTGTGTCACATGGCATGAGCACTGACAAACGGTATTACTGGACAGAGAGAAGGAGATGGCGCCCCAGTAACCTTGGTCCCGAGATGCCACACTGCACTGAAACTCAACTTCCAGGGCCCTTGGAACCTAGATAGATGATGAATAAATAGATTTTCAATAGCTGTATGGAAAAATGAACGAATAATGGTAATATATCTGAGTGTGTGTGCGTGCATGTGTGTGTGTGTGTGTGTGTGTGTGTGCGTGTGTGCGTGTGTGTGTGTTATGGTAAGACATCTGGAAGGATGTACAGCACAATGTCAGCAGTGATGATTTCTGAATGCTAATGTTACAGATAATTTAGTTATTTTTTTCTGTCACCTCTATATTTTCTACTTTTTCAGAAATCTATCATATTTATAAATGATAGATTTATGCTATCATATAAAATCACATATATAAAATCACATATATCATATATCATTTATAAATCTATCATATTTACAAATGATAGATTTATAAATGCTAATGTGGCAGATAATTTAGTTTTTTTCTGTCAACTTGTCTATATTTTCCACTTTTTCATAAGAAATCTATTATATTTATAAAATAATAAAAATTACTTGAACCTTAAGAGGCCTTCTGAACCACTCTCTGCCTCCAGAAAAAACAATTATATATATATATATATATATATCAAGAAATAGAATTAACTTTCTCATTGTTTAACACATAACAGAATGGCAATTTCATATTTTACTTTAGTTTTTACGGTACTTAATTTGTTTCTCCAATTTAAAAAAAAGAAAAGAAGAAAAGAAAAACTACCTTAATGCGATTGAAGACAATATTATTTTGCTTCTTATGGGGGATAAAGATCATGCCCTTCTTGTAATAAATCTTTATGCTCAACACACAGCACTTGTGTTCCAGTGTCTAGGATCATATCTGACACAAAATCAATTTGCAATGAATGTTGGATAAATGAATGAAAAGGCCAAAGGGAGGATAAAGGGAGGGAACTTGGAATAAAAAAGTACTGTGCAAAGTAAAGTGGTTTTCCATACTAGTATATAATCTCATTAAGAAGTTCAAAGGAAAAAGGATCGCCATTAAACAAATAATAATTAATAGATACAAACTATTGCCTTTGGAATGGATAAGCAATGAGATCCTGCTGTACAGAACTGGGAACTATATCTAGTCATTTATGATGGAACATGATGGAGGATAATGTGAGCAAAAGAATGTGTATATGTATGTGTGACTGGGTCACTTTGCTGTACAGTAGAAAGTTGACAGAACACTGTAAAACAGCTATAATGGAAAAAAGAAAAATCATTTAAAAAAACTTTTGAGGAGTTCCCATCGTGGCTCAGTGGTTAACGAATCCGACTAGGAACCATGAGGTTGCAGGTTCGATCCCTGGCCTCGCTCAGTGGGTTAAGGATCCGGCGTTGCTGTGAGCTGTGGTGTAGGTCGCAGACGTGGCTCAGATCCCGTGTTGCTGTGGCTCCTGTTAGACCCCTAGCCTGGGAACCTCCACATGCCACAAGTGCGGCTCTAGATAAGGCAAAAAGACAAAAAAAAAAAGTTTGAAATAATAAAAAATAAAATAAAATATAAAAAAAAGTTAAAGAAAGCTTCAGAGAGAAGGCTTCTTAAGCTGGATGGATTCTAACAGTGGCTAAGCACCTTTCCGATGTCGGTACTGCCACTTTATTCAGAGAACAAGGTTAAAGGCCGCTGTTATTGGCTCAAATCTGTCTGAGTGAATGTCTCTTTGGTGCATTGTTGTACAGTCCCCATAGAGTGTGTTAGTGTGATGGTTAGTTTTGTGTGCGACTCAATGGTTCAAGGGGTGCCCAGATATTTGTTTAAACACTATCCTTGGGTGTGTCTGACAGGATTAGCATACAAATCAGTGGACTGAGTAAAGAAGGTGGCCTTCTTCTCTGGGGTGGGCTTCACCCCATCTACTGAGAGCCTGGACAGAACAATAAGGTAGAGGAAGGAAGAATCTGCTCTCTCTGTAGGGTTGCTTGGGCTGGAACATCAGTCTTCTGCCATCAGACTGGAAGTGATACACAGGCTCATCCGGTTTTCAGGCCTTTGGATCTGGACTGTAACAAAATATATCACTGGCCTTCCCAGTTCTCTACCTCCAGCCTGCAGCAGACAGTAGATTCAGTAGCTCATGGGGTTTGCAGCCTCCATAATCACATGAACCAATTCCTCTCTCTCTCTCTCTCTTGCTCTCTCTCTCTCTCTACATATAGTGTATACATATGTATATGTGTGTGTGTGTATATATATGTGTATATATATGTACTGTATATATATATAATGTATATATATCTAATGTGTGCGTGTATATATATATACATACATGTATGTAAACAGATATATCTCCATTCAGTTGTCCTGTTACTCTGGAGAATTCTGGCCAATACACTTATGCAGTGTTCTCTAAGAAGCAAACACCAAGATGTGATTACTTGTAAGGATCTTACCAGGAGTATGTGAGAGACAAAAAAACTGGGAGGGAGCCAGGAAACACTGGGAGAGCTTTTGACCATGACACAGGTCTTACCAGTAGTGAGGGAGGGAAGAGGAGGTTGGAAGAGGCTGTGGTCTGTTGCAGTCTAAGGAAGATTCAGCAATGCAGTCAGGGCAGCCAGAGAAAATTAATGGTCACAAGAATCCCTCCCAGGTCTTGTAAGAACAGACCTGGCTTGATTTCCCTGTCATACTCACTCATGACTGACAGGGAATAGCCCTGGGGGGTGTGGCCTCAGCAGGATGCAGGTAAGGCTGCCACACAGCTCAGCACCTGGACCCTTGGTCAGGGCAGATCCCTGTAGCTGAAGGCCTGTGAAGCCACTTCCCATGGCCACTGCATATACAATGCAAACCTAAAAGTTTCTGTGAAATAATAAATTCAAACAAAATCATTTTCTTTCAATAATGATATGAAACATTAATTTTAACAAAAGGGTCAAAGGCAGAATGTTCTATTCTGCTGACAATGACAGGGTTAACCTACAGGGGCATACTTGCTGCATGATGCAACCAGCATTTTTCATGGTGATTGATAGTGAGGTTTCTATTATATTTACTCTTGTTAATATTTGCCAAATGTATACCCTGCCCAAGCACAGGGAAAGCAATCATATATCATGTGAATGAGTGTCATAGGTAAATCTGAGCTACACACATATACACACACACTCACTGTCCTCTGTTCCTTAGTATGCCACTTTTCTAAAAGATATTTTCTTTTTTTATGGTTTTTTTTTCCACCATAGTTGGTTTACAATGTTCTGTCAATTTTCTCCTGTACAGCAAAGTGACCCAGTCACACACACACACACACACACACACACACACACACACATTCTTTTTCTCACATTATCCTCCATCAGATTCCATCACAAATGACCAGATAGAGTTCCCTGTGCTATACATCAGGATTTCATTGCTCCTCCTCTCCAAATACAGTAGTTTGCATCTATTAACCCCAGAATCCCAGTCCATCTCACTCCTCCCCCTTGACAAGCGAAAATCTGTTCTCCAAGTCTATGAGTCTAAAAAATATTTTCTTTCATTGCCTTGTTTTAACATCCTCTTACTTTTAATGGATGATGATAATTTTATGGGTTAGTTAATGAAAGTTAAAAATAAACAGCATTTTCAGAATATATGATGTGTGATCCCTAGTTTGAATTGCAAATGCCCCTAATTCGTCTTAACTTTTACATCCACCTACCCACTCCCACTTACAGACATGTACACATATTTTCATGAATTTTACACCTCTTTTTAGTCTGGTTTCAAATCTCATGTCTATCCTTTTTCAAATACCTAAAGCATATTGCCTCGTAGAGTAAATGTGAGAAGTTTCAAATGCTTGGCCATAAGCATGGACTAAAGGTAGAATAGATACCTTCCGTGCCTTTTATGTCTCTGATTACCTAACGCTTGCTGGGCTAACAGGATGAACACAAGAAATACTTTATTGATTGAGAAAAATAAACATATGAAGTCATTTATAAGATGCTAGATCAAGAATTTTGAGTTCTTTGCTATGTCATTAAAAAATATAATTTCTGCTTTCATTATTTAAAATAATGACCTTAACTATAATCTGAATATAAATAACTAGACTTCAAAGTCATTCTATTACATGATTTTGTGATAGTGGAAATTACGGGGATAGTTGAAAGACAGAATTTATCTCTATGTCAATGTTACACAAAACAACAAACGTAAAAGCACATTTCCCTAAATGTTTTAAAAAAATTAGTTTTCATCCAACCATAGGGAGGATTCCTTTTCCATATCAGGAATCTTAAAACATGCTTAAATTAGTGTTGAAGTACATATCTGGTGAAGAAAATGAATTGAATATTTTATGGGAAAACTATTTCTTAATGTACTTTGCTTCAAATAACCTGAGCCATCTTTTTCCTTAATTTAGGGCTTTTGGGGATATATAGCTTTTACCAGAGCCTCTGCTAAGTGTAGCCACTCTTCTTTCATTATGCATATACATAATATAACATTTGAAAAATTTTAAAGTACCAATATTCAATTTTATTTTTATTTGTCCTCAGATGAGTGGAGTTGACATATTCCCTACTGTTGACATGTTACCAATTAATCTGGCACAAATGATCCCCTAGAGATGCTGTCTGTGTTGCTGCTGCCCAGAGTGGTCCTCAGAAGGAGACCATCAGCATCACCAGGGCTCTGATTAGAAGTTCAAATCTGGGGCCCACACAAACTGAGTCACAATCTCTGAGATATGCCTCAGAAGGAAATATTATTATAACAAGCTCTCAGGGTGGAATCCGGAAAATTTTAGCAAACATGCTAATATTTGAGAAGTACTGGCTCATATGACAATCTTAGTGTTCCAGAGATACAGACTAATAAACTTGGATGATTGATTAATTACATTTTTCATGTAAAGGCTTCAGCAACATGTAAACACAATCATAGCATACATAAACCCCTTATCTTAAAAATGTCACTCTATCATACACAAATTTCTAAAATCACTTTTTTTTTTAGTCATAAGCTCTCAGGAAGTAGCTATTGGTAAAGAGATTAAATGCTCCGACTGTCAGGAGGAAGGGCAGTGTCTGGGTCCTTCTACTGAGCAGCATTGGTGGGCTTAACTGAAATTTTAGCCATAGTTAAGGTCAGCCTCATGGAGCAAGGGTATAAAATACTCATTAGGAAAAGCATGATGAAAGTCTAATTACTATTTCCAAGTGACAGACACAGAGGGCAAAGCCAAAGGGCAAAATTTGGGACAGTAAGGGTAAGATAGATACAGGTTTCAAAATCAACATAAAGATTCCTAAGGTCAAAGACGAAGCTCTAGAGAAGGCAGGCAAATGGGGCACTGTGCTAATATTGGAAGAAAGAACTTTTGTCTTGATTCTGTTTGTCTATCTAAAAGCAAGGTCGTGGAACAACTGATAAAGCCAGAAAAAAAATGCAAACTCCTCACATCTTTCCATTCAGGTCATCTTTCAACATGTAAATGCTCAGCTTTATGATAATGAAACTTGATATTAAATTAAACAAATCATTTAAATCCACCATTACCCACCAAATTTGTTTTTAAATGTCTTTCTCAATTTGAGTGAAAAGGTTTTATGTTATTATTCCCCTTAACCAATAGTATATTCTGAATTTTTGTTAGAACTTATTCCATTGTTTCTTGCTATGACCTTTCAAAGAGTGTATTTATGAAACTGCAAATACAAATGTTATTTTAAAGCATATGGTATGTTATTTTTCTTAAGAGAATTCCACAAACATAGAAGGCTTGCTTCCTAATAATAGCTAGGGGTTCTAAAAACAAAAGACGAATTAAAATACCAAAAAATATGCAGCTCTTGGAAGTTCTCTTGTGGTGCAGTGCCTTAAGGATCTGCTGTTGCCACAGCTGTGGCGCAATTCTCAACTGTGGCATGGGTTCAGTCCCTAGCTGGGGAACTTCCATATGCCTCAAGTGTGGCCAAATGCCACCTCCCTGAAGTGTGCATATATATATATATATGGGGGGGGTGATCTATATAAAGAGAGCTCTGCGGTAAAAGTATGTAAGTATATATAGCACATAATAAAATATACATCGAATAGCAATAACAGATACTGATTAGAAAAGGATGCTAGGACTAAAAAGTTATCCAAAAAAATTAAAGCAGAGACCAAAGAAAAATAAAAATGAAGAGGTTAAAAGCGATCACCCAGTGCCACACAGTATGATTAAGTTATGTTGTCAAAGTTCACAGGACTGACAAACTATATTGACTTATGTATAAAGATGTACTATTTTAGAGCTAATCAGAGTACAGATTCTGGAGCCTGGATACCAGCAATCACATGCTGATCCTGTTAGTCACTATCTCTGTGGCTTTGGGCAGGCAGACCCCATCACCCCTCTATAATGAGGAAGCAAACAATAACACATAAAAAAATAGGGTTGTTTTAAGGGTAGAAATATTTAATATAGAGAGATCTTAGAACAGCGCTGACATCTACCAAGTACACAATTAGTGTTAGCCAGTATTACTAAGAAGAATTGTAAAACAGAAATATAACGTGGGCCACATGCATAATTTTAAAGCTTTTAGTAGCCACAATAAAGAGTTAAAAGAAATAGGTGCAGTTAATTTTACTAATATGTTTTACATAGTCCATCTTCGGTTGAACTGTATTCTCCCCAAATTCACATTTATTTCCTAACCCTCAGTAGATTAGAATGGACCTTATTTTGAAGCTATAAATTCGCTAAGATAGAATGAGGTTATATGGAAGTAGAGTGGGCCCTAACCCAATCTGACTGGTGGCCTTACAAGAAGAGGAAATTTGGACACAGGTAAGAACACAGGGAGAAAGCCCTGTGAAGAGGAAGGCAGACCCTGGATGACGCTTCTACAAGTCAGGGGATGCCAAAGACTGCCAGGAACCACCAAAAGCTAGGAATAGATGGGGACAGATTCCTCCTCAAACCCTTTAGAAGGAGACAACCCTGCCAACATCCTGATCTCACATTTCTAGCCTCCAGAAACATGAGGCAATGAATTTCTGTTTTAGGCACTCAGTTTGCGGTACTTTGTTAGGACAGCCCTGAAGAACAAATACAGCACAATAACACCAAGATATAATTGTAGTTATCGATATAAGTATTATAAACGAAACATTTTACATTCTTTTGGTCATACAAAGTCTTCGAGATCTGACATACAGTTTACACCACAGCACATCTCAGTTACATTTCAAGTGTTCAGTAGCAACTTAGGAACAATGGCCCCCAGGTGAGACAGAGATGCCTTAAACAATGCCACGAGGTTAAATTTTTTTTTCTTTGTTTTTTCTTTTGCCTTTTATGTAGAGCCGCACCCGCGGCATATGGAGGTTCCCAGGCTAGGGGTCTAACAGGAGCTGTAGCTGCCGGCCTTTGCCACAGCCACAGCAATGCAGGATTCAAGCCGCATCTGCAAACTACACCACAGCTCACGGCAACACCAGATCCTTATCCCGCTGAGCAAGGTCAGGGATTGAACCCGCAACCTCATGGTTCCTAGTCGGATTATTAACCACTGAGCCACGAAGGGAACTCCCATGAGGTTAAATTTTAATTCCACTCTTTGACCACAGGATTTCTGTCCTTACAGGACTTGCACTCTCAAACTGACAATGGACGTGTTAGTTGATGTTGAAATTATTATCTTCCTGATTATCAATCTCCAGGTCTGGTCACCTAATCTGTCTTTACCATTTTCTCTAGACAGCCTATTATGCACAACTATTTTACCCCCAAGCGCTTCTGTCACATTTTTCTTTAAAAAAAGTTCAATCACTGAATCCATCCATCACTGCTCTCCTCCATTCCCATTCTCAAGTTACAATACACTGCGATGGGAAAAAAATTACACAGTATAAGAACGGACATGCTAAATATTCTGCCTTTTATCTCCACACAGACTTCAATTTCAAGACCTCCTGTTACATAATGGCCAACCAAGAGCTGCTCTTCATCTACAACCGCGATTTCAACTCCTTTCCTATCTCTGGAGAACTGGGATTTGCTCTTCTTGTTTCAGATTCAACAACCTATCCAATGCTCCTCCCCGCTGCCCCATCATCCCCAGGACCCATGTGAAAGCAACTGCTCCTCTGGGTTTTTAATCTCCAGTCAAAAGCTCCCTTTGCTTTGCCTCTATATTCCTAATATAAGACATGCTCAAAAGTAAAGCCCTTCCTTTAACCTGACGCCCCCTCTAATTCCTCCTACCTTCCTATTTTCACTGTGACTGCTATTTGGTTTTCCCTTCCATCTCCTTTCTCTTTGGTATCACCAACCATCTCCATATCGCCAAGTTCCACAGATGCTTGTTTTATTTATCTTTATATAATTTCCTGCAGTGGTTGACACAGCAGACTGACCACACCATCATTCTTGGGACTCTACCTTCCTGGGCTTCTGGGCCAACCATCACTCCTCTCCAGTTCTCACACCTCCCTAGTCAGTCCTTCTCCATCTCCTGTGTCACTTCTCTTCTACCTGGACCCCAAACTAGGTGTGTATCATATTTTGCATCCTCAAGACTGTGGTCTCCTCACCTTATTCATTCTCTCCCCTCCTCTTCCCCCCAGTGACCTATTTTCTGTTTAATTATTTCTTCTGACAAACTGCATAATATTCCACACACCTCTGGTGGGAAAGAATCAAGACGGGGTGGGAAGCATTCCCCGTGAAAATAAAACAAGGTAAAGTTTGCAGCAGTTTTGCTTTGTTTTGTTTGTTTTTTAAATATATTGCTGATGGAAAGCACATAGAAAATGCTGTTTGCACTGGTCTTTGAAACAAGATGGACTCAAACTTAGTATTTCCTCAGACTGTGTTCACCTTCTTGAAACATCATCTCATTTTTATTTTTCAAAGAATAAAATCTCAAATTTAAGTCACTCATCTATTTTTTTGCTGAATTTCAGCTTAAGTGTAGACTAATTCTTCATAAAAGTTATGTTTAATTTTTTTCAGAAAAATTAAAACTAAGAAAATAGAATATTTAGACATTATAGAGGTTTCTTTCCATTTCTAAAACATCACTTTAAAAATAATGGTCACTGTTTACAAAAAGTGTTTTAAACTTCTTTATGAATTTAGAGTCTTGCATGTAAGCATATTTAGAAATATCGTAAATCAAATAACAAGAATTAAAAGCGTTGGATTAATAAGAAAAAATATATAAAGATTCTAAAATCAGAGGAACAGTGAAGACACTTCACATTCTGTGTGCCTATGAGGTGAGTCCTGAGGTTACACAGACAAAGTTACAGAAGCTGAGATTTACACCATGTCATCCTGGCCCCCAGGTGACAGTCTCCTCCCTGTACTTGCCCCAGTTCATCTTAACTTTACTTTATACTATGTCTAAAGGTACATGAGATTGCTTCTGGGTTCTGGTATTTTCCTACCTTCTCCTCTTGTCGTGAAGGATTCCTTTCTCTCTCTGTCTGTTTACTTATTGGAAGATCACACTCTACTAAGGCAGGGTGATCCCGCTTATCAGCTGTCACCAAATCAGTTGGTAGCAGGTAGGAAGGGGCGCTGAGGAAGGAGGGAGGGAAGTGACAGCACTCCTCACAGAGGGCTTCTTGAAGAATGAGTCCAGCTCCACACCTCATTGCGAGGTTGCTCACTCCTTCTTAGTCTCTGGAATAACAGAACCCAATTTAGGAACCAAAACTAAAGTTGGACTTTTGGGGGTCAAAACTGTTTCTCTCACAAAAGTAGCCAAGTTCTTCTGAGTTCTCTTCTCTGGCAAGTACTTTTTCTCACCGCTTCCACTGTGTCTTCATCTCTGCAGTGAAGTCTTGGGGCATCATGGATCTTCCATCTACATCAGTGTTTCCCAGCACCTTTTCTAGCCTTTTCCCCTGTTCTGGGCCCTTTTCCATGTTGTTGTAGCCTTTCTTGAACTTTCCCACCAATTCCTACTCTTTCCAGAATCAAAACTTATTTGGTTGCTGCATTCTTCCATCCTGCTTGATTATACAGCCATTGTCCACAGTCACCAGGCATAATAAAAGGAAAGTTCCACTGTGCCTTGGGAATTTCTCCAATAAAACATTTCATATTTAAGGTCACCCATTCACACTTGCTACATACATCTCCAACCTCAAGCATGGATGTGCCCCTTATTCTTTTAGGGGAAGAGGGATTTAAACATGAACCTAAATAAAAATGTAAATACACTCTATGAAAAGCACAATTTTCTTCCTTCCAAATCCAGCTTTAATAAATTTCTCAACCTCTGATATTCTCCTTCAACCCCAGGTTCCCAGAAAGAGCTAAGAGAATTTCCTACACTGTAAGCATCCCCTTAACCTGCCCATATAGACCTTATCTTTTCCACAACATATTTCAAGATGTGATTTTCTCATTTATACTAAAGTGTCAAACCTACTTGAATAGTTCACCCCATTAATTTAAATTAATGAACAAGTCATTGATAAAAGGCACATTCATTAATTTAAAAAGAAATCTTTTCAGGTGCCTCATTAGCACAGTAGGTAGCACGTCAGTCTCAAAAAAAAGAAATATTTCCAGTCAGAATTTTAGTAGCAAACATGACACTGGGAGAGATACTTGTTACATTATCAGAGATCACCTTACCACGACCCACATATTTCTATTGATCTACGTTACACTCAAAATTATAAAATGCTACTCTAGGATTATTATAGTCACAGAAGAAAATGAATTATTTCATGGAAATCTGAATTTGTTTTAAAGGATACACACATACATATGTGTATGTGTATATATGTATATATATACACAAACGCATATATATACCCATATAAGTACACATATATATACAGTGTATACACACACATAAGTATATACATATATACACATATAATATACCTCTATTTAGGGGGGGTTGTATTTTTAGGGCCACACCCACAACATATGGAGGTTGGCAGGCTAGGGTTTGAATCAGAGCTGCAGCTGCCAGCCCATGGCCACAGCCACAGCAACATGGGATTCAAGTCATGTCTGCGACCTATGCCACAGCCCGCAAAACACTGGATCCTTAACCCACTGAGTAGAGCGAGGCATCAAACCTATGTCCTCATGGATACTAGTCGGATTCCTCACCACTGAGCCACGACAGAAACTCCCTATATCTATGCTTTGAATGAAAATAGAACTTCCATATTATAAGGTTTATAAGCCACATACTTAATTGAACAGATATTTGACACAGTCATCACATTAAATGATAAAACAATAATACCATTTCTATTAAAATCAGATAAAAGGTAAAGATACTTGCAAACAATACTATCATTCACACTGTAATGACAGTGCTGCACAATGCAATTTAAAATGAGAAATAAAGAAGTATAAATATTGGCAAAATTGAAAAAATAATTATATCAAGGTATGTTATTGTAGAGTTTGAAAATCTCCAACACTTAAAAAATACAGAATCTCTGTACCATGGTATAAATCTAACAGTAACAACCAAAAAAGGAAATAAGCAATAAGAACGTGCAGAAACTATAATGAATAAAACTATAAAACTACTGAGGGCGATAAAGAAGACACATAAATGCAGAGATACCATCTTCTTCTTGAATAGAAAGACTCTACATTGTAAAGATGTCAGTTTCTTCCCTAAATGAAATCTATAAATTCAATGTAATCCCAAGGGGGTAGAGAATATGAAATTGACCCAATAATTCTAAAGTTTATCCGCACATATAAACCTCTGAATACCTGGCATCAATGCATCGGTGTGGGGAGAAAAAAAAAGAGGCCATTCAGTAAGTAGCACTGGGGAACTAGTTACTGTCTTAGAAAATGCAAAGGTGAAACTGTACCTCAGAATCTTCACTAAAACATATCACAGATAAATAAAATATACAAGCATAACACAATTATATAATAAAGGTATTACAGAAAATATGCAGTGATACTTTAATTGCCAGGAAAAAAAAAAAGATAGCGTAAAGGAAAACACTGGGAAAACATGTCAAACAATAGGTGGATGTTTAAGCACAGTAAAGTGTATCTGTGAAATGGATTATCAAATTGATATTTAAAAGAGTGATGCACGGATATTTACATTAACTTGAGTAAGTCTTTTAGATGACAGGTGTAAACAGGCAGAGGGAGATATCTGGA
>PVHT020002874.1:859223-893402 GCA_004024745.2 Catagonus wagneri | reverse complement strand
AATTAGGAGTTAAGGAGTGTAAATTCTTGGAGGTATTGAGGGAGATGTTAGTGACCCTAAGATTGGAAAGTGACAAGACTACCACTGTGACTAAATCATTCTCTGTCTCTCTAGCCTGATATCAGGCACTCGTTAAATGGCACACTCTTTGTAACCACATAATCTATCCCATGCTACCCTTCAACATTAGTTAAGCCCTATCGCCATCATGATGCTCACATAATTGGCAACACTGGTATAGAAAGCTATATTAATTTCAAGCTCCAATAGAAACACAGAAAGACATCAGTACATGTCAAGTGAAAGAAAGAAGGTAGAGAAAAAAACATTACTCTCAAAAGGGTAAAGAGGGTGCCATAAACAACAGAATGTACTTGATTGCAAGAGTGGGCTAATTTAAGTGATCTCATTTAAAAGCAGTTCTGAGATTTATAGGACTTTGGTTATTGTTTATATTATTATTTTATTTTATTTAGATTTTTAGGGCCACACCCGTGGCATATGGAGGTTCCCAGCCTAGGGGTCAAATCGGACCTGCAGCTGCTGGCCTATGCCACAGCCACAGCAACGTGGGATCCGAGCCACGTCTGCAACCTACACCACAGTTCACAGCAACGCCAGATCCTTAACCCACTTAGCAAGACCAGGGATTGAACCTGTGTCCTCATGGATGTTAGTCAGATGTGTTAACCACTGCGGCACAAGGAGAACTCTAGTAATTGTTCATTTTTGTTCTAATTCAGCTACAAATATAAACTCTGCTCATGTCAAGGTTATAGAAGAAAAAAGGAAATGATTCTGCCACCAATCAGCTGTGTGACCTAAGCTAGTATCTTATCCTTGCTTAATCTTAGTTTCCACAACCACTAAAAAATTAAATAAATGCATTTGGAATTGATGACTTCAAAGATTACTTGCTATGCAAAATCCGGATTCTATGTTTCTGTGTTGTTTTCATTTAAGACACTCTTTTATGCTCTCTAAAGCATCTTATGCCTAATCAACCTTAGAGATTTTAGAAATAGATTATAATTGAAGAATAAGATTTTGACTTTAAAATATTAACAAAATAATCTATACTATTAGGAAATGTTATGATTTTCAAGGATGAGATTTGAGGGAGCCCAATAAATGATGTCTTTGCTCACCACTCAAGTTTGACACTAACTGAGAGACTAACTGCATTCATAGCAGTCAGGCAGAGGGGGAACAAATGCTAGTTTTATTACTGATGAAAGCAAGACTGACATCCATGGCTTAGATGCTCCACTGAATGGACTCACTAGCACCATCTGCCTCATTCTCTGTGGGTCTGTCTAGCCAGGTGTGGGCATAGCTGCACCATCAGGAGCTCCCTCAGCAAATCTTAGTCCATGAAGGTGCAGAACAAAACTTATGTGCTCTCTGCGGGACATCAAGCTTCAAAGGAAAGGAAAGAGGAGGGGCTTGAACGAAGGTTGCTCAATTCTGTCTCCAAAACCATTGATAAGTTATTTCCCCTCTGAGGGGAGGATGTAAGGCAGAGAAGGGAGGGAGATCTGAGGTGGCACTCCAATGGATCTCCCAACACGTGGAAACATGATGCCATGGAAGGCTCTTCACCCTGAAAATCCCCAGGGGTCTTCACTTGCTCAGTCACGAAGCTTCAGCACTGTCCTGTTCCCAAATATTTTTATTTCCCTTCTTGTGATTGCTGTGGGTAAATTTTGACTCTGAAAGGGTATTAACATTTCTCACACCCATGCACGCACGCACACACGCGCATACACACACACATGCAGGATCAAGTAGAATGTCATTCAGTACTATGCTGAAACCTCACTGCCCTAATTCCAATTCCAAAGGATGCCCAAGAGAGCTCCCAAGAGAGCTCAAATCTTTCATAACAAAATTGACAATATAAAGACACCCCAATTTTGAAATAGAACCTCCACTATCAAATTCTCAGGATAAAGAAATTGTCCAACGTATGTAAAATTCAAGGTCAAATTATCTTGCTCTTGTGACTTGACATTGAGATCCCACACTTATGATAAATTAGAAGACTAAATATAAGTTAAAGTGCCCCAATTTCCCTTTTCTCAGTCTAAACCAGAGAAGCTCTTAATGCGAGAATTAAACCAGATTCCCTTCAGGTGTACCAGCCCGAGCTATCTTCCCCACATTTAAATCAGTTCAACACCAAAATCACTTATGTGTCTTACTCCTAGACAGTCCAAAGAGTTAACAAACCACACAAGACTATCAGGACAGTGGCTCCACATTCACAAAATTTAGAAATCAAGGCAATCCCCAGCCATTTAAGCAGCTATTCCAAGAACAAAATGGCATTCCTAGAAGCCAAGACTTTTGCTAAAGGCCAGAGGAACACTCAGAGTGATATCTGAGGGAGGAGGATTAGGTTCTCAAGACTTCCATCTGTCTATGTCAGATGAACAGAGGACACACACACACACACACTGAGAAATACAAGCAAGAATAATTCTGCATCAAAAGAGTCAAGGAGGTCCTTTGTATTGACCATAACTGGAGAGAGAGAGATTGATTTAGACCTACTATCTTCTCTGAGAATGGCATTCTTGTTCCCCTACAGAATTTGGAAATACACATTGGTGGCAAACCCAGTCACCAGGTCTCACTTGTAGCACCTTCCTTTTCCTTCCTGCATAATCAAAACTTCTTAATTTTTCTTTGTCACCTGAGCTCCATATTTCCAGCACCTTAGATTTAGTTGAGCGTAAGGTCAGTCCTAGGCCATGGTGGTAGTGACGACTAAACCGTTCCCAGGACACTGCTAAGACATAAGAAACCTGGCTCTCAAGCCTGTTCCCACACACAGAGAATTGCTTCTTCAGATCCCTGAATGGAAAATCTAGGTGGTCTTCCTGCAGCCTGTGACCCTGCGGGCTCAGTGAGGACAGAGGCCACTGCCATGATCCTCGAGTGACCCTTACTTCAACAGTTCTTTTGTTGTTCCAGAAGTTTAAATGGCTTTTCTTTTATATTTTCCTACAATCTGGACCTTTCCTTTAATATTTTCTTTCTCTCTGCCGTTTTCTACTTTTCTCAGGATAACAGCTAAGTTTTAAATGATTCCCTTTGCTTTGAGGCTGGCCCCTTTCCCTCTCTAACTCATGTAGGGCAGCACTGCTTGCTGTGTTTAAGAGCTTTCTTGCCATTCTATTTCCCTTTGTTTTCTGGCCCAGATATTGTGTTTTCCAACATAAGCCTCTCATTTTCATCTCCCATAATGAGATTAAGTCAAGAAGTGTTGAGACTAACAAAAATATTGTTTGAATAGCTAAACCAAGCTGGGACTCAAATTCTCACTATCTTGCCAGGACCCCTTCTAATAAGCCTGCCCTTCTGACAGCTTCCCTTAGAATCCTAATTCCTTGTATCTCTTGGGTCTGATCCCAAAAGACACAGGTGACACCCGTATGATGAGCTACAGTGGCTCTGTCACCTTGCACATCAATCGCCTAACAATTCTGATCATTTTACATTGATACTATCTTCCGCTCTCAAACATGTCCGTATTTTTATATGTACTTATACAGCCAGCACCATCTCAGGAATCCTGCTACAATCTTTCATGCTTCAGCTATTTTTTTCCACATGGTAAAGATTTAAAATTTTCCATTTGCATTCTTATAGTCCTTGGTCAGTAAACCATCTTTAGAACCCAAGTCTAAAGTCAAATTAAAAAATTCTTAAGAAAACTGTTGTTACAAAGTCTAGGGTGAGAGAGAATAATTACACAAATCTTTTGGACAGTCAAACATGTACTTATAAGTACAGATGTGGCTTTTTTTCCACCCAGCATCTTTAAGGTAGAGTTGACAAATAAAAAGGTATATATTTAGGGTGTACATTAAATGTTTTGATATGTATATACATATGAAGTAGTCACCGCAATATCTATTACATCAGATACTTAGTCTTGTCTTTTTAATTTTATTTTATTTTTTGGTAAGAACACAAAATCTACTGTCATAATAAATGTCAAGTATAAACCGTACCACCAACCATAATTGCTCTGCTGTAGACTCCAAGAACACATTCATCTTGAAAAACTGAAACTTTGTCACTTGAGCTCCATATTTCCAGCACCCCAGGCAACCACATGCTACTGTTTTTTAAGATTTAGCTTTATTATTTACTTATTTTGGCCATGCCTACAGCAAGCGGAAGTTCCCGAGCTAGGGATCAAACCCACATCACAGCAGTGACCCAAGCCACAGCAATGACAACACTGGATCCTTAACCCACTGGGCTACCAGGAAACTCCTCGATGTTTAGCTTTAAAAGGGCATTTTTCAAGAGCTTCCTTTACCCTCGCAGAGGAATCATTCCAGCTGGCTCTCTGAAGTTTTGTCTCTCTTGGATTTATTATGTTTAGTTAGTGTTTCTGATCTAGGAAGACCTAACAGGTCCTCATTTTCTGATACCCACTGGATGGACACTGAAGATGGACTTGCACCTCCTTTGTCTGCCTCTCCCCTGTCTCGGTCCCGCCATGGATCCCCGGCCAGTTCTCTAAGCTGCCATCAGTTCTCCCTAGTGAAATCTCTCTCTTTCCTTTCAGCTCGATCAGCCTGTCTCCTTCTCTTTCATTTTATTCTTTCACTATTCCTGTCCTGATAATAAAACTGAAGAGTATTTACCAAACTCTCTGATTTCTCCCTGAACTTCTCTTTCAGAGAAGGTATTACTCATGGGTGGCTCGGCTTTTTTCCCTCTACTTTTGTTCAGCAGCCAGCCTGCCCACAGAAGGCGTGCACTTCCATGCTGTATTCTCGTAAGGCAGGCCCTCCTGTGGGGAGATCTGACACTGTTCAGAGCAGTCACTGACTCTCATCTGAAATTAAATGTGCTTAATTTTTTCAGTGTAATGGGAAAACTCTTAGCACTTGGCTAGAAGACACAAAGATCCTAAATTAATTTGTATCAGTAAGAAGACAACATTGTTTTTGTGTGTATATATATGTGTGTATGTATATGCATATACATACACGCATATGTAAATATGTCTGGCTTTATGTCAGTCTCGAAATTGCTTCTAAACCCGTGTAGAGAGAAAGATGAGGTGGCATTACTTATTGAGCACCTCAGCTCTGATTCTGGTCTCTCCCATCACCTACCAATAACAAGTAAGCGTACATCCACTATTTAAGGTCTAAATGCTCCATGAAATCTTCTCTGAAAAATAACCCTTCACAGGCTGCGTTTCACTGTTATTATTAAAATCTTCATACATACTAGGCTTCCAAAGAGGCAAAGCAGGTAGATCTTCTCTAATGTTACTTGAAAGAAACCAAGAAGCCCTAAAAAACAAACCTGAGCACATTTCCTAATCTCGGAAGCATGTTTGTTGTTATTTTGGTTTTTAATGCAAGTACATCTACAAGTAGCCGTTATCTGACTCCGAATGCTTGAATAAGTATATTGGATCTCCCTAGGGAGGGAAAAAACTACTAGGTAAGAGAAAATTCTGCATCTGGCAAGGTAAGTGGTCATTGGGAAAGGTCACTAAAAGGTAAGAATGACGTACAGAAAATATACATCGCAACCTTTAACCTATACAAAGATAGCTTATCTGTCTCACTGCACAAAATTTTCCTTAATACACACTATAGCTTCAAAGTCATTTTTGCATGAATGTGCCATTTTCCACCTTGATTCGAAACAGTAAGCAAAGATAACACAAGGAAGTCCAGGTTCTCACTGACATCTTTTAACTTTCTTGGAATTTTCTTCTGTACATTTAAATGGCTTCTAAGTTCTAGTTTCCTTTGAAAAAATATTTTTAAATTATGCCTTACCGAATCTTTTAGATATCAAACTTACTTGGCTCTTATGACAAGGGAAGACACTATGATGGGATGGAAAGAGAATTAACTTCATAATCATGAGGTCTGAGTTTCCATTCTCTGGGAATTTTCCTTCTAGAAACAAGGGGGTTTGGACAAAATGATTCCTATACTTCTCCCAGCTGTGACCTGCTTTACTGCCAGAAACAAATTTTTTTACACACAGATAATGCCTAAGAAGATGATCACACACACACACACACACACACACACACACAAATAAATAAATAAAACACCGGAGCTCACAGATAGAGGACAGATTGGTAGTTGCCAGCTGGAGATGGGTGGGCAGAGGGTGAATAAAATGGGTGAAGGGGTCAAAAGGTATAAGTTTCAATTATAAAATAACTCAGTCATGCGGATGTAATGGAATGTAACCACAGTGACTGTGATTAATAATAATGTATTGCATACTTGAAATTTGCTAAGAAAATAAATCATAAAAGCCCTTATCACAGGGAAAAACTCTGTAACTATATGTGGTGATGGATGTTAACAAGATTTACTGTGGTGAATATTTTGTAATATATACAAATATTGAATCATGTTGTACATCTGAAATACACTGTTACATATCTCCATTAAAAATAAAAAAGATGACTACCATGATGACGCTTCCTGAGCTTCTCCTGTGAAAGTCACGAAAGGCATCTCTTATCCCTGTCACAAGCCCCTTTCTGGGTGTTACAAGAGCACTTCATCACATCCTCAGACCTTCTGCTTCTGTACTTTACAGCCTTGCTACTTAAACTGAGGCAGTTGGACTATGTGCTTATTAGAGACGCAGACTCCTGGGCCCCACTTTGAACTTACTGAGCCAGAATCTACATCTGAACAAGAATTGCAGGGCATTGCTATGCATGTTAAGGTTTGACAACCAGCCACAGTGCAGACAATGCTGCGAAATGAAAAAAAGATGAACTTAGCGACTCTTTGGGTTGCTTATTGTTAAAGGACCAAGTCAGAGAAATTTAACAGCTTGAAAGTTATCACAAAACTTTTAGTGGTGGAGTTGAAATCTTGTCTGATTTCAAAGCCTATGCTGTTTCTCCTATACGATGTTATTTTTCACTTGGAATTACATATCCTATTTTATTTCAAGTGATAGGCAGGTAGGTCGGTAGATTAGATAAATAGGTAGGTAGGTAGGTAGATGACAAACAGATATAAATGACAGGTAGACATAGGTAGATACAGTTACATAATATGTACAAACTAATTACAAAAAAAACCATGAGATTTCTGATACTCTAGTCTATACTGCCCTTCACTTGAGACTAATTAAAACTGCAGTTAAACATTCTTTTGTTTATTCCTGTTAATGTAGCAGTAATGACAATTACTGTTGATTACTGTGATAACCTAATAGAAAAAAATCAAATCCACAACTAAGACCAAGCAATTAAATAGGCTAAAAATACTTTGATAATTTACAGTACAACAAAATTATGCTCTGGCAAAGTTCAGAATGCTGAAATACAACATTGCAGGAGCTGTGAGGTAATATTAATGCATACAAACCATCACAATAAACAGTTAACTTCTTTCATCAAGAGAAAATTATCCTCCTAATAAAGTTTCTTATAGATGATAGAAAAAATAAAAGGAATTATCTTATTTGGATTTATTAAAATTCTGTAAACTGTGATTCAAAAACATAATGTTGGGGTGTTGAGTACAAGCAGTTTTCTTTATAAGAGAAACAGAATTTCTGTAGTACCAAGTAAGCATCTACTTATACGAATTATTTAGAATTACATAATATATTGATTTTGAAGAATACTGTTAGGAGGAACATAATATTTTATTACATCTTTACGTCATCTCCTCCAGAAGGTTTGATGGTATCTACTACCACACGGAAATTATGTCCTTAGTCATTTTATGAAATAAAGTTTTATAGAATTTAAGTGATTCCAAGTAGACTAACTAACTTCATTTTGTATATGAAATACCTGTTTCAAGATTCAACCTAGATCTCCTAATCTGGTACTCCTTTTATGCCAAGGATAAGAATAAAATAATCTTTTTTATTATTATTCAAACAGCACATCCAAAGATTCAAATATTGTTCTATAGATAAATTCCTTGTTCGAGCTGTCTGGAAAAGGATAAGTATAATCCAATGTCTAATAGAAAAGATTGAAGAAAATCCCTCCACAAAGAAAGAGCTTTTCTGTCACACCCTTGATTCACGTGTTCTTACTCACAAAGCCCTCTGACATAAAGTCGTCATTTGACTGTCACAACAAACCCTCCAGGTAGGTGGACCACAATGATGCTCTTATGTAAACTGAGACTAAGAGAAAGTCAGTAACTTGTCCTGACCTTGTGATCAGGGAGTGCCGGAGCCAGGCCCAAGTCAGGTTTTCTGTGCCCCTATTAATCCATGGCGCCTCTGTGCTATTGACTTGATATGTCAGACTGATGCATGATGTTGACTTGTGTTCATTGTAACAAATGTCGCTCCACGCTACTAACCTTGCAGTACAAAATCTGAAAAGATTCCTTCCCACGAAGACAAGTCAAGGTTTCTTTCATCCCAAGATTTTAGGCAGAAAAGGAAAAGAGCCATAATACCCTGATGTTTCTTAGGAAACCAGTGATCATTTTACAGCGAAGTACATTCAATTTGATAGTAGTAGGACTCTTAAGCAGTTAATGGGGCCGTGACCACTTAAAAAATACACCATAAGTGAAATTATAAAACCTGATTAAAATTAGATAAGAGAATAGCTTTATGGAAAGTAAAATTGAGGTTTGAAGGGAAGGGAAACTGGTTATTAAGTTCACAGACTATACATTGCACTTTTCTGAGGGCTGGATTAATACGTTACTATTTTCAAAGACAGCTTTACACAAATACGTATTATATAAAGGATACAAAATGGGCTGAGATAAGGGGTCTCTGATATGTTCCCCCTAAACAATGTGGCTAAAAAAGTTGTGTTAGGTTTAAAATACTTTAGAGGTCTTTCTCATACTTGCTCTCCGCAGTTTTTTTTTTTTTTTTAGGATAAGGTACTTGTTTGAATCCAGGGCTTTATTGTTCAGTTCGTAGGCTTTAAATTAAACCTACAGTCTGTAGATATTAAGTCATTTTACTTTTTTTTTTTTTTTGCTTCTTTGTACTCAAGCCATCGACTTCTCCGCCCCCCTAAACCCAGCCCACCTTTCCCTCACCATTATGGGACCAGTATTTAGAGCCTGGGATATATATCTTTTGATACCTTCTTCAACCTCAAAGAGGATTCAAAGAAATGGAAGATATTCCATGCTCCTGGATTGGAAGAAATAATATTATTAAGATGGCCATACTACCCAAAGCAATCTACAGATTTAATGCAATTCCTATCAAATTACCCATGGCATTTTTCACAGAACTAGAACAAACAACACCCAAATTTATATGGAACCATAAAAGACCCAGAATTGCCAAAGAAATTCTAAGGAACAAAAACTAAGCAGGAGGCATAACTCCCCCAGACTTCAGGCAATATCACAAAGCTGGAGTAATCAAGACAGGGTGGTACTAGTGCAAAAACAGACAGACAGAGCAATGGAACAGAATAGAGAACCCAGAAATAAACCCAGACAGTTATAATCAATTAATCTTCAACAAAGCAAGCAAGAATATAAAATGCGGGAAAAGACATTCTCTTCAGCACCTGCTGCTGGGAAAACTGGACAGTTGCATGTAAATCAGTGAAACTAGAACACATCCTCATACCACGCACAAAAATAAACTCAAAATGGCTTAAAGACTTAAATATAAGACAAGACTCCATCAAACGCCTAGAAGAGAACATAGTAAAAACATTTTCTGACATCAACCATACAAGTGTTTTCTTAGGTCAGTCTCGCAAGGCAACAGAAATAAAAACAAAAATAAACCAATGGGACCTAATCAAACTGACAAGCTTTTGCACAGCAAAGGAAACCATAAAAAAACAAAAGGCAACCTATGGAGTGGGGGAAAAGAGTTTCAAATGATGCAATTGACAAGGGCTTAATCTCTAAAATATGCAAACAACGTATACAACTCAACAGCAAAAAAAAACGAATAGTCCAATCACAAAATGGGCAGAAGACCTGAATAGATATTTCTCTAAAGAAGACATATGGATGGCCAAAAGGCACATGAAAAAATGCTCAACAGAACTAGTTATTAGAGAAATGCAAATTAAAACTACTATGAGGTGCCACCTCACACTGGTCAGAATGGCTATCATTAACAAGTCAACAAATAACAAATGCTGGAGGGGGTGTGGGAAAAAGTGTACCCTCCTTCACTGTTGGTGGGAATGTAAATTGGTACAGAAACTATGGAAAACAGTATGGAGGTACCTCAGAAGACTAAATATAGAACTACCATATGATCCAGCAGTCCCACTCCTGGGCATATATCTGGACAAAACTTTCACTGAAAAAGATAGATGTACCCCTATGTTCATTTCAGCACTATTCACAATAGCCAAGACATGGAAACAACTTAACACCAACAGATGAATGGATTAGGAAGATGTGGTATATATACATGATGGAATACTACTCAGCTAAAATAAGAATAAAATAATTCCATTTGCAGCAACATGGGTGGAACTAGAGATTCTGATACTAAGTGAACAAAGTCAGAAAAAGACAAATACCAGATGATGTCACTTGTATGTGGAATCTAAATTATGGCACAAATGAACCTTTCTATAGAACTCAAACACATGAACATAGAGAACAGACTCATGGCTGCCAAGGGGGATGGGGAGGAAGTGGAATGGACTGGGAGTTTGGGGTTAGATGCAAACTATTGCATTTGGAGTGGATAAGCAATGAGGTCCTGCTGTATAGCACAAGGAACTATATCCAATCACTTGTGATGGAACATGATGGAAGATATATGAGAAAAAAAATGTATATATGAATAACTTGGTCACTTTGCTGTATAGCAGAAATTGACAGAACATCATAAATCAACTGCAATAAAATTTTAAAAAAATTAAGGAAAAAAGTTATACAAATCTATATTTTTTCTTTTTCAGTCCATTTATAATATTATTGCCATTAAAAAAAAAATCTTGTTTTACGAGTTTCCTGGTGGTCTAGCAAGTTAAGGATCCAACATTGTCACTGTTGCGACTGAGTCACTGCTGTGGCATGGGTTTGACTCCTGGCCCAGGAACTTGCATATGCCACAGGCAGCCAAAATAATTTTTTTATTTTATAGAATAGTGTGTCACTCTTTTCTTGTTTTATAGAATAGTGTGTCTCTCTTTTCTTTACTATCTTCCAGGTTTCCTATCTTAGTTCATCAGGTCTTCCCAATTCTGAGTCTGCACATATACAGAAGTGCAAACTTTTCTTAGGATTTCTATTGGTCATTTTTAATGTTGCATATAGTCCTTTCTTATGTCATTAATCTCTTCAGTCTGTGTAGATTGGTGACCTTACTTATCCCTAAGCAAAAAGTTCTCTCTTTTTATCTTTAGTGCAACAGGGTTTTATCGATTTTCTTGAATACTGAAAAAATAGTTTTATTCTATGTATCTTTCCTATTTCACTTTTACTACAGGACTTAAGGTTAGTATTGCCAATTGCCAATTTTATTTCTGTTGTTGCTGTTTTTCTTGTAATTTTAAAAAATATCCTAAAGTTCCTTTTTTGGATCATTCAAGTTATTACTCAAACAGATTTGGTTTATAAAATATTCCCCTTTACAGAGTTCCCACTGTGGAACAGTGGAAACGAATCCAACTAGTAAGCAAGAGGTTGCGAGTTCAATCCCTGGCCTTGCTCAGTCGGTTAAGGATCCGGCATTGCTGTGAGCTGTGGTATAGGTCGCAGATGCAGCTTGGATCCCGCGTTGCTGTGGCTGTGGCATAGGCCAGCAGCTACAGCTCCGGATTTGACCCCTAGCCTGGGAACCTCCATATATCACAGGTGCTGCCCTAAAAAGCAAATAAATAAATAAACCCCTTCACAACATTCTTAAAATCACTTATAATTTTAGTTTTAATTTCTGTTTTGAACTGTAATTAATCTAGTAATGCAGTTCTCGGATTCGCGTCGTGGCGCAGTGGTTAACGAATCCGACTAGGAACCATGAGGCAGTGGTTTCAATACCTGGTCTTGCTCAGTGGGTTAATGATCGGCGTTGCCATGAGCTGTGGTGTAGGTTGCAGACGCGTATCGGATCCTGCATTGCTGTGGCCACGGTGTAGGCCAGCGGCTACAGCTCCTGTTAGACCCCTAGCCCGAGAACCTCCACATGCCGCGGATGCGGCCCTAAAATGACAAAAAGGTTAAAAAAAAAATTTAATAACGCAGTTCTTAATTTCCCAGCATAAAGGAGATTGCCATTGCCTTTTTTATTAATTTTATTTTCATCAATACAAAATGTAACATGTAACTTGTAAAGTTCTAACTTTATTACCTGTTTCCCTCATTGCTAAGTATATGGTTAATTATGAATATTTCATAGACATGTAAAACAATATTTCTATTTGAAAGTATAAATTTGCATACATCGCTTTTACATGATATCGTTCAAAACTTCTGTCCTCTTTTTCTCTACTAGATCTGACTTCAAAATAGGCATATTAACATCTCCCCTTGTAATTGTATTTTTATCAAGTTTTCCTTGAAGTTTTAATAGTTCTTTTTATATATATTTAGCAGCTATACTATTTGGTACATTCAGATCTCAACTATATTTCTTTAAAAAGTAGGCATTTTATGATGACATAATGTTTCTCTATATACTAGTAAGTGCTTTTGACCATTAATCACATCACTGCTCTGTGTTTCTCATAAGTAGTACATATCGGGGTAGATTTTTGACAGTCTCTGCATTGTCATAGCAGACAGAATTCAGCCCGTCCACACTTAGTGTAACAGTTATCCTTTAATTATTTTAGCGTATGTTTTCTTTAAAAAGATTTTCCTCCTGTTCCAATTCTTTGCTTGCATGATCTAACTGCAAAAGCTTTCATTCTCTCTTGTTGTTGACTGGGAAATTCCACTCCACTTTTATGTTAGTTTATTTATTTTCCCTTTACTATCGCTGACAACAAAATATTTCTCAATTCTAAAATAGTGTGATGCTGCTTTCCTGTTAGGACAATATATTCCCCTGCTGCTTCCTACATCCAATCCCAGAGGTTAAAATATTTCTAATACTCCTACTGCCCATTCTTTCTCCTCCCAGATTAGACATTTAGAGTATGTGCTTCTCATTATCAACATGTTATAGGAATGAGCCAAAGATGGCCCTAGCGAACTGGCCCAGAGTTGTTTACTTAGGCACAGCAGGTTGGTACCATTAGCTCAAAAGCCTGCCACTGACTGAACTCAAATTTTTACATAACAAATTCTTTTCAGTGTAAACCAAATATGCAGATTTTGAGCCATTTACAGCATACCCGTGATAAATATTCCATAAAGCTACACCCAACAACTGCTAGCTCAAAACAGGACAAATCTCAGGGGCTAGAAAAGACCCCATACTACTGCTTCCCTCTGAAGTTCTCTGACCCAGAAACTCCTCGCCATCTGCCTAAGTGACATCACCCGGACATATAATTTCCGTCTCCCCCAGGGGTTCCCTTGCTCCCTTCTTCTGTGCTTGCCCTGCACCGTTTTCTGGAAGGTTTCATGCTCTGAGGACCTTTCCCTCGCTTGTAAACCTGGCCGATTGCCACCCAACTAAAGCTTGCTGTGTGCTACTGCCACCTCATGGTCACACATTTCCCCTTGATCATTCCCCAAATCCCCGAACTCACCACAAAACGCTCACATTCCACTTACACGTTACAGGAAATTTACTTCTAGATTATTAATAGCTTTCCTTTGATGTATTTTCCCCTCTCAATAATCAATATTTAGCATTTTAATAACATTCCTTCATCCTATTAGGTATACATAGAGATAGAAGATAAAGAAATAGAGGAGTTCCCACGGTGGTGCAGTGGGTCAAGAATCCAACTGCAGAGGCTCCAGTCACTGTGGAGGCATGGGTTTGATCCCCGGCCCAGGTGCAGTAGGTTAAAGGACCCAGAGTTGTGGCTTGGATTCAATCCCTGGCCCAAGAACTTACATATGCTGCAGCTGTGGCCATAAAACAAAACAAAACAAAAAAAGAAATAGATATTCTCTACTTAGGTATACATACAGATAGATGATGGATGGATGGATGGATAGATAGATATTGATAGATATAGATAGAAGATAGATAAAATCTAATCACCTTTGTGTATTATCACCTCCTTTTCCTATCTTGAGGGTCTGACCTATTGTACTGTTATTTTGTTGGAGTACATTCTCAAGCAATTATTCCTTATGAAGTACATAGGTGATATACTCTGAATCATTGAATATTTTATCCTATTCCCCATAAACCTAAAAGTAAATCATATCTACCCTGGACTCCTGTGGCTTAGTGTTTCTATCCCCATCACCTATAACTGTCTGTCAAACTTCCCCATTGAAGATGAGATCTGAAATCTCGCTGATCCTTTCTAATTGTGTAAATATATTCTTTCAGCCTACAAGTTTGTGTTATTTCTCTTCACCCTTAAAGTTTAGGAATCTTGCCAAGATTAACAGAGGTCTGTGTCTCTTTTCCTCAATCATGCTTAGAATTCATGATTTTTCCAGCTTTACTGAGGTACACTTGGCAAATAAAAATTGTAGTATCTACAGTGTAAAACTTGATGTTTCTAAACACATATACATTGTGAAATGAATACCACAATCAAGCTAGTTAACATTTCCATTACCCCATATGGTTAGCTCTTTTTTGTGTGTGAGGAGAATACTTAAGATCTATTCTGTTAGCACATTTCAAATATGCAACAGAGTATTATTAGTCTAAAGTCACCATGCTGTATATTAGGTTTCCAGAAGTTATTTTATAACTGAAACTTTGAGCACTTTGATCAGTATCTCTCCATTTTCCCCAGTCCCTATTCACTATACTCCTGGTAACTATCCTTCTACTGTCTTTTGCTACGAGCTTGATTTTTTTTTTTTAAGACTCTACATGTGGGATCCTGTACAATATGTCTTTCTGTGTCCAGCTTATTTCACTTAGCTTAAGGTCCTTCAGGTTCATTCCTGTTGTCACAAAAAGCAGGATTTCCTTCTTTTTTATCTCTAATATTCCATTGTGTGTGTATGTATATATATGTGTGATAATATATATACATTTTCTTTAGTCATTCATCCATCAAGAGATTCTTGGGGTGTGTCTATATCTCGGCTCCTGTGAAAAATGCTGAAATGAACATGGAGTACAGTTCCCAAGTATCTCTTGGGAATAGTGATTTTATTTCCTTTGGACATATACCAAGAAGTGGGATTTTAAAGCAACGGACTCAAGAACTCAATTCAGGAAGTTCTCATCTATATTTTTCAAAACGTATTGCTTCACTCACATCTAAAACTTCTTCCCTTTTACAGCTCCTAATGTGCACATGTTAGATCTCCTGAGTCTACCCTCCGTGTTTCTCGTTGAGCTTCCCAATTCCCAACATTTTATATTTTTCTTCAATGTTTTATTTCTTCCACTATGTCCTCCTGACCATTAATTCTGATCTCAAATTGACTAGCTTGTCCTTTAATTCACCTTCTGAATATTTTGTTTTTTTTAAATTCAGGAAGTCTTTCCAGTTTTTGACTATCTGATTTTACCTAAAATCCTTATGCAGAGAGAGAGCCAGTGATAGAAATATAGAGAGAAATAACAGAAAGAGTGAGTCTATTCCAGCATTTCCATTTTGCTAGGTGCTGTCACCTTGGGCTATTCAGGTTATTCTTCTTCTCTGAACTCTGGAATCCCTTGCACACTGATCTTTCTTTTCCCAAACCTAGTCACGGGCTTCAGGGCATAAACAACAGCAATAATCTAGTGTCTTTGCTATTTGGAAAATCAATACCCTCTCTAGGTAGGTACCTGTTAGAAGCTCCTTTTCTGTGGGCCTCCTTAGTTGCAAACACTGACAAAGGCTTGAGAAGTGTTAAGTAATTTAACAAAGACCTCACAGATAGTATATGAAACAGCTATGATAAGAAACATTTTTTCTCTTTTTCCTCACAGTTACTGAACTTTCTTCCATAATATCCACTTTTACAGTTTTCGCAATTAGACAGTATCAATGACCATGAACGCATTTTCTGTATTTATGTAAATATAATTAGCATTGCCTCTTCAACTAGAAGGAAAAGCAATGGCGTTTGGTTTTGCGAGGGAGTATTTCAGGATGCGAGGAGGTGAAAGGAGGGCATGCTTCAGGGAGGCAGGAGCTGTGAACTTTGGAGAAGAGAGAGGGCTAAGTCATAGAAATGTAAGAGTCACAGGAAGGCTCTCTGAAAGCCAGGCCAACATCTGACTGTGTTAGGGGCAGAGCAGGAAAAACTAACTCCCAACATATTCTGAGGCAACGTGTTGGGGAGGGTGGTGATTATCCACACCTTGAGCTGTACTGATAGCTCGCTTCCACTCTCAGTAGGAAGAGGTTGTGGTGACCAAGGGGGAGGGCTAGCCCGCTCTCCTTCACACTCCCTAACTCAAGGGTACGTAACTCATATCTGACACTCACGCTTATGCTGTCCACTGCTCTGAGTGCTTTCTAAAAGCACAAAAGCGTTTCACACCAGACACAGCTTCCTGAGCATCCCACTTAGCCCATATACTGCTG
The DNA here is from genome assembly GCA_004024745.2 of Catagonus wagneri. NCBI lineage: Eukaryota > Metazoa > Chordata > Mammalia > Artiodactyla > Tayassuidae > Catagonus > Catagonus wagneri. Next base: position 876,838 of record PVHT020002874.1, on the reverse strand, counting down.
TGCAACACATCAGCTTTCTTGATTTAGTTTCAACACTGCATTAGAGACGATTTCTGTTCCGTACATTTCTAAGAAGAATAATTCATTTAATCTATAAACTTTTGCATAATTGTTTGTGAATGTTTTGAATTCGGAACATCCATCAAAAGCCTAAAACAGAATATCTTAGCAAAAACCAATGCAGTAAATGTATTGCCTACCATGTGAAAACTCTTAGGAAATCATTACAAAATTGAATTAGCGACGCTACTCCTCTATCTTACAGAAGTACCAAACACTTCTACCCATGATGGTTAATTTCAGACAAAATATTATTTATTTTATTTATTTATCTATTTGTTTATTTATTTTGGCTTTTTAGGGCTGTACCCGCCACATATGGAAGTTCCCAGGCTAGGAGTCTAATCGGAGCTGTAGCTGCTGGCCTACGTCAGAGCCACAGCAACATCGGAACCAAGCTGTGTCTGTGACCTACACCACAGCTCACAGCAATGCCTGATCCTTAACCCGCTGGGCAGGGCCAGGGATTGAACCCTAATCGTCATGGATGCTAGTCGGGTTCACAAACCATTGAGCCACGATGGGAATTCCCAGACAAAATATTAAACAGCAAACAACTGATAAACTATGTCACATAATAGGGTAAGACGGTACTCTTCAATTGAAAAAAATGATAGGAAGAACACTTACTTAGGTGGGAAAATACTAGGCATGGGAACACCTACAGGTTCAAGTATATCTTGCATTCTCCTCTGTTCCCTCCACTGTCAAGCAAGTTTTCTCTTACTGGTGCCAATTTGGCAAAGATGGCAACCACAGAATTTCATTCTACTCTACCAGACACAACCATAGAAAGAGAGCTTCTATATTCCAATGATTCTTGAAAAGAAATCCAGCAATTTCATTAGCTTCAACATGTCTTCCTGGGGCTGAGTGAAAGGAACACGAGCTCGGCCAGCCTCCATTACATGCTCGTGCCTACCATCAAGGTTAACCTCGTTTGAATCACACGGACTGAAATGAATGTGCTCTTATCAGCTAAAAGGGACATAGGATTGTTATATCACACACAATTCTATTTTTAAATTTTTAAAAAAGCTCCATACTGTTTTCTGAAACATCTGCAACGTTTGGCATTCCCACCGACAGTGTACATCCCAGTTTCTGCACATCATTGAAAACACTTGTTGTTTTATTTATTTGTTAATAATTGTTAGTCTGATTTGAAACCATAATCTCAGAGAGATATCTGCATGCCCATGTTCACTGCAGTATTATTACAAGAGCCAGGATGTGGAAACAAACTAAATGTCCAGACAGATGAATGGATAAAGAAAATGTGTGGCATAAAGAAACCAAGGGAATATTTATAAATAAGAAGGAAATCCTGCTATTTACAACAAGGATGAACCTGGAGGACAATATGCTAAGAGAAACAAGCTGGTCACAAAAGGACGAATACCATGTGGTTCTACTTCTATGAGGTACCTAAAGTAGTCAGACTCATCGAAGCAGCAGAGAGCAGAATGATGGTTGTCAGTGGTGGGGTGGGGTCGGGGGGTGCAGGCAGATCATGAGGAACTGCTAAAAAACAATATAAATTTCAGCAGTGCAAGATAAAGACATACTTGAAGTCTGCTATGCAATATCTTGTCTATAGTTAACATTGTACTGCATATTTAAAAATCTATTAAAAAGGTAGATTTCACGTTATGTGTTCTTACCCCAATAGAATTAAAAAAAAAAATTAAAGGTATAGCCAAAAGTTAATAAATGAACTGAAATGGAATATGAAGGCAATATGGATATGGGACAAACATAACAGATATCTATTTTCAATATGTCCATTACTGTATTTTAAAACGAAAAAAATTATATTCAGCCTAGGAAAACTTCCTGTGGGACAAACTATGCTTTCTGTTTGTTTGTTTTCATTGAAGCTCCCTTTCACTGGTGCAGTAAGTCAGATACAGCAGAATTAAGCAGAGATGCGGACTGCTTCCTGGATTTAGATCACTCTCTGCTGTGTTAAATTCTCGGTCCCAGAGCTGCAATTGGCCTGGAGGAGATTCCCTAGAAATGTCCAGCTATAAAATTGTATCATTACAAGTTGTTTAAGCATATATTGTCTGTCCTCTGGCAATTCATAAAACCAACTTTGGGATCTAATATAGCAAAAGCCTCCAAGCAAATCAAAGGTTTTCAGAGCAATAGCCATGTTCATGTGAGACCAATTTCAACCTCTAGAACAACTGCATCACCATTAGCTACAAATAATTCCAAACATTAAGTGACAAAACAAAAAGGCTTGGAAACAAGGAAAATTCTATAGGGGTGAGTAGCCAGTGTAGTGGAGACAGGAAATAAAGGACCATATTTTTGCAGAGCGGAGGGATTATGGGTAACTAAGATCATCTTATTGTATGGGAGATGCCAATGGGGATAAAAGAACTAGACAGCTCAGCAGAGGGAAAGGCAAAACATAAGGGTCTCCATATGATGGAGGTAAGTAAAAGTTGCAGCCCATCTTCTCCAGTGCACAAGGAGAAAATAACTTCAGGTTATTTGTCGTTTTATCAAAACTCTAACCCATTAATATACATGACATCTACACTATCATTTTCAATTACAAATACAGTAAAAGCCTCGAGACTCATGTTCATAATTCAATTATTCTGTTTATGTTAATGCTTATCTTTAGGTAGCTGATCATGTTTACAACTGGAAAATCTCTGAAACAGTATTATTATATTGAGCTGATTTGTCTGCATTTGATTAAGTTGGGATAAATTACATGGTGATTTTAGAAATGAAAGAAGAGAACCCATGGTAGTTAAAAAGCATGATCTGGGTCAAAAGGTAAAAGTAAAGGCATAGGAGAGATGGAAGGGAAGCAATCAGGCAGTTTTCATGTTCACGAACATGTCATGAACTAGTCATTTTATATATATTATCTCAGCTAGTCCTCCCAATAACCCCTTTCAACACATAAGCTTTAGCTCATCCATGAGAAAATTGAGGCCAAGAGAACTCGCTAAAAAGTTGGTTGTAGATTTGATAGCCATGTATGAATCAGTGCGATTTGAACAAAGAAATAAACTCCATGAATATAAAGGCCTAATCGTACACACAAACACACACACGCATTTATGCTAATGAACATGTATAAATATATGCCATTGGGCAAAAGGTAGATTGAAAAGCCTTCTGAGTTGGAGAAGAGCACAAAACTCACCAGCGTATTGAATTAGCAGCATTTCACTATTTTTATGAAGAGCAGCACAACCTTCTCTCCACTGTGCAATCTTGTGTGTGTGTGTGCGTGTGTGCGTGTGTGTGTGTGTGTGTGGTGTGTGTGTGACAGTCGTAGCACCTACTTTTTTTTTTTTACAGTTAAATTAGCAGATGACTCCCACCAGTCTGAATCAATTATTAAGAAATAAAGTGGTACTTGACTAAGAGCCATGGAACCTAATGAAATCCTTCCCTGCCATAGAAAGTAAATAAAAAGCCTCTTACTGGCATCGAAGGCACATTCTAATACAATAGGGAGAAAGTTGAAAAGAGCAGACTCCAATTTTAGCAGCTGAATTCAGCAGTGGCTATAGTGAGGCTTCATGTTAAGCTGTATTAGAATGGTTTGCACTCACTGTTTAGGAGTTGGGGGTCCACTACACACAGTATGAAATTAAACAAATTATGTCTTGGGCATGTTGTCAAGAAAATTAAAAATCTTTCATTTAAAAATCTAGTTGACATAGGTAGGGTAATTAACCATTCTCGAATTTGTGAAATGTTTTCATGGATGATGGCATTCTTTCAAAACAATACAGCTCATATTTATTTTTGCTTGTATTAAGTTCTCTGTAACATTCTTAATGATTTTTTAGGACTTCAAGCCATATGTTTTTTTCTTAGTTAATTCTCTCCTCTTTCTAATATACATCAAATCTTAAAAACAATAGCTAACTCTACTAAGAATGCTGAACTTCCTCTCATTTTCTATAATCATAGTAATAGTCAATTTTTACTTATTTGTTTTATTACATACCAGATGCTTTACTATGTATTTGATAAGGATTATGAGGACTACTTCATTTAAAGCAACAGCCCTGTAAATTATACAAGAGAATTATCCCCTACCAATGAGGAAACTGAGGCTGGGAAAGGTTTTATAACTTGCCTAGTGTCACACAGCTGGATGTCAGGCATAATAATTTCAGAACTTCGATGAAATTATTGTTGAAATTAAATTATAACTGAATACTTGAATAATTCAGTAAGGAGATGCGAAGTTTGTTATTAAAATGCATAGGCAAGGTCTTGTAGCCAGAGTGAGGGCCCAATAGCTTACTCTCAGAAACATCTGGGGAACTCATAATGGTAATTCTGCAATCCTCACTTGAGAAAAGTACTTGAACCAGGCCAAGTTCACATGGGTAGGCTGAGGGAGATGAATGGAGACCACACCTGAGTGGACACTGACTATTATATAACACCAAGACTCAGGACAGGGACCTGTGTCAGATGAGGTGATCTCAGGATATAGCCAGACTAGCCTATATACAGAAATGCCACATGAATATAAACTGAGACATGGAAGGGGGCCATTGGATTTTCGGAAGATCTGATGTGACCTTCACTCACTTAGATATTAATGTCTAATATGGACTATGGCCAAATAGCTTGCATTTCCCTGTCGCTCCTACAGAACTGATGAATCTCTCTGCTTGATAAGCTGGTTGTACTATTTCATAAATCCTTTAAATATGTCAGCTGGTTTTGATTCACCCAGCTTTGTCTGTGTCAAATGTCTCCATTAATTCGAACCTCCAGAGCAGGGTGAAACCAACTACAGCCTGTGGCCAAGTCTAACCCGCCTGTTGTACAGCCTGGGAGCTAGGAATGATTCTGACATTTTTCAATGGCTGGAGAAAAAAGAATATTTTCTGACACATAAAAGTTATATAAAGTTGATAAAGTTCAGTGTGCTAATAAAGCGTTGTTGGAAATGAGGTGTATCCATTTGCTTAGGTATCATATGGGGCTGCTTTCTCACTACAAAGGCAGAATTCAGTAGTTGCAGTAGAAATCTATATGGTTTGTGAAGGTTAAAATATTTACCATCTGGCCATTTACATGGACTATAATGTAAGCTCCTCTTCTAGAATATAAGCTCCATGCTGACAGGACTATTTTTATGCTTTGTTCATTTATTTATCCCTTGTACCTAGAAAGGAGCATTCAAATAAATTTACTATGGTAGAAGATGAAGGGAAGGAGGGAGTGAAGAAAGGAGAGAGAAAATATATAATTTTTTTTGTCTTTTTAAGGCCATATCACAGCATATGGACATTCCAGGCCAGGGACTGAATCAGAGCTACAGCTGCCAACTTATGCCACAGTCACAAAAATGCAGGATAGGAGCCACATCTGTGACCTACACCACAGCTTATGCAACACTGGATCCTTAACCCACTGAGTGGGGCCAGGGATCAAATACATGTCCTAATGGATAGGATATTAGTCATGTTCATTGATTCATTACCACTGAGCCACAATGGGAACTCTGGGAGAAAAGAATTTGTCCACAAACCAATCTTGCATATGAAAATTAAATCAAAGTAGCCTTTGCCAAGAGCTCTTTACAGGAGAATTTAACATCTTATTGAAGCCCTTTTGTAACCGACTTTATTACTTCATCTTTACCTCTATTTCTTCCCAAGAGCTGTGCATTCCAATAACACCTGATATCCATCCATCACCTAACCATACCATGCTTGCCTAGTTCATGCTTCCTCCCTCTAGCCACCTATTTCTGTTGCTCTGCCTAGTGAAATGCTATTAATCCTTAAAAGCCCACATTCAATAGCATCTTGTCTACATGGTCTTCCTCGGCCTATCCAGAATAAATTACTTCTTTGTCTTCATATATTGCCACACCAAGTCAATAATTATAACATATTATAATTACATTTAATGATTTTGCTCCTTAACAAAATCATGAGCACCTCAAAAGCAAAGGATGATGACATATAATTCATCAGTGTCCCCAATCTTGACCTACAAACTATTTGGTAAACAAATCAGTAATCGGCTAATACTCCCATGGTTTTAACACTGAAAAGATCCAACCAGTTATTCTGACTTGAGTATAATTTTCTATTTTAATAAAACTTCTGGTGAAGCTAAATTATATTATCATTTTAAGTTAAAAACAAATGGAGGCTCTCTCCCAAACAATGTTTCTTGCAAAACAAAAGTATCAGAATCAGGGTAAAGTCTCCCAAGGTGATAACTGCAAGGTGATTATTGCTTATCTCTTAAAAAAGTGGAATATGATTGTTAAAAAGAAATAAATATCCAATATCCTCTACAGATCATAAACAGAGACATTACCTAAAGCTGCCAAAATTAAACCAATAATAACGCTAATGTTCTGAATTTATATAGCATTTTAGAAAATATCACTTAAAAGGAAAAGAGCTGAAGTGACTTGCAATAAAATATATGATCTGTTATTTTCAGTGCTATAAGGACAGTATTGCACCTAAGGATAGACAAAATCACTAAGCTTGAATGCTTAAAAAATGAAAGAATTTTTTTTTAAATGGGCAGAAATAAACAATTTAATTCATCAGGGAAAATTACAAGTCATAAAAATCCTTCCTGAATATAAGATGGCAAAATAACCTGGTAGATACAGTGAAAGCAAAAAATCGAATTATATTTCCTAATTAGATAATCTGCATTTATAGTGTTATTGTTAATCTCAGACTTTCTGAGACTTTTCCATAGGTCGTCAAGCCCAGAGACATCTTTGTGAGAAACACCAGGAGACTGCCTATGTTTCTCCGCCTAATAGATTCTGTTTCTAGAATCATCTTACCAAGGCTTGATCTGTTTAATTTGCAGAAAGGTAATTCTTAAGTATCTCATAAGAGTTCTAGTTCCTTAAAATCAAACCATTCTGATAGAAATATTTGTTGTCAAGATTTTAGGATGAATTAATCATTGGCATTTTTTTCTCAAAATATAGTTACTCTGAGGAAATGAGAAATGTAATGAGGAAACGGTAAAAAAAACACTGAGATAAAGGAAACTCTCCAGTGCTAATCTTGGGGACAGAGACCTGCAAAAAGAACTATGCAGTGGAACACCTAAGAACTCCCATGACATTCTACGGCTGTGACCTTCACAATTTATGGTAATTGTCAATTCACCTACCTGGGAGTCCAAGCAGAACCTAAGCTCTGTATGTGAGAAGTTTCTATTAGTTCTTAAATATCTGGCTTCTCCTTTCTTCATAGATTTTTTAGTTGGTCATATGGTCATGAACGTTAAGACTTCATTTTAGGTCTCCTTCAAAACTAGGTGAGTCAAAATGTGATTTTTTTTTTTTCTATTAAGATATGAGTGGAAGTGACATATTCAACTTCCTTTTTTCTTCTTTTTTTTTTTTTTAATTAGGGCTACACCCACAGAATATGGAAGTTGCCAGGCTAGGGGTCAAATCAGAGTTGTAGCCGCTGGCCTACACCATAGCCAGAGCCACAGCAACAAGGGATCTGAGCCGCATCTGCAACCTGCACCACAGTTCACCACAACACCGGATCCTTAGCCCACTGAGGGAGGCCAGGGATTAAACCTGCATCCTCACGGATGCTAGTCAGATTCGTTTCCTCTGAGCCACAACAGGAACTCCAATATGTTCAACTTCTGAGTCACACCTTTCCCTACTTTCCTCCTTCCCCAATTAGCATGGGAACACGTGGACCTGAGGTCAGCTATCTTGTACCATATGCATACGGCCAGTAACCTAGGGTTATGAGATGGTAAGAGTCTGCATTCCTCAAACTGTTTACTCATAATCTTATGAGAGAGACACATCTGTCTTGGGTAAGCTGAACCTGTATCTTAGTTACAACTCTGCGAGAACAGAAACCATCATTGTGCTAATTTTTATGTCCCAGTGATTCACAGTGGGTGTGTCAATCAATAAATTAATCAATGAAAGCTGTCTAGACAAACTTAGGATAGATATATAAATGGATGGATGGATGAGCAATTGGATATACAGAACGATGGAAACAAAAAGGGAATAGATACAGAAGAGAAAAGGAGATATGAGTAAAAGTTTCAGAAATTTGCCTCAGACCCTGCCCAGTCTTCAGTCTTTCAGTAATATCTGGGCTCAAGCTGAAACGAGGTAAAGATAGGAAAATCTCAACTATTCATGATGTGTCACGACAGATACTGGCCAAGCCTTCCAGATCTCCTACATCTACCAGTCCTTCAGTCCTGTACAGCAGGCTTATTTCCATAGTCTGCTTTCTCTTCCATTTTTCCTTACCCTTAGCAGTTGACCTTAACGCTTATTTCACGTAGTAATCAGAAACTCTCATAATATACTCTCTAGCATATCTGTTTCAAAACTTAAAATTTCTTGGGCATGTATATTGAGGTCCACTCCTATTTGAAGCATCATCTTCCACTCGCTTTTTAAAAAATTTTTTTATTAAAGTATAGTTGATTTACAATGTTGTGTCAATTTCTGCTGTACCACAAAGTGATCCAGTTATATATATCCATATATAGAAATATATGGTTATATATATATATGGATGGATAGACAAATATATATATATATATATATACACACACACATTCTTTTGCATTTAAATGGATATATATATATATATTACACATTCTTTTTCTCATATAATCTTCCATCATGCTCTATCACAAGAGATTGGATATAGTTCCCTGTGCTATACAGTAGGAACTCATTCTGTTGGCTTTTGAAATTATGCCTACAGGCTCTTTTTTATCTCTAAGATATTCCTTCAGTCTCCTTCCTCTGAGCCTCTTCCTGCCTTATACATTAAGTGTCGGTAATCTTTAGGGCTCCGTCTGCTTCTCTCTCAACACTCCCTCTGGATGATGTCACCTACTCCCTTAGTTCTAGACACAGTGAATACATTGATCATTCCCACTTACATTTGTCCAATCCCACATATACCACATATTGCAAATCCTCATATCCAAAAATTACTGGACATTTCAATGTCATGGTTCAGTGATGCTGCAGGCTCAGTATGGCACAGCTGATTTTTCATCCTCCCTACGACCTCTTCCTCCTCTCCTTATAGTTCTTTCTAAGAGATTTTACCATATTTCCCTCAAATTTCCATTTTCCAGAGATTTTAGGATTTAAGAATTTTGTATAAGAGACTATATTACACAATTTTTCCAACCAGGATCTCTACCCTAAGTCTCGAGTAATATCAGCATATTATATATTGAGTAGCATGTATTCTCCTGGAACTTAATGCAACCCACACAACCATATGTCAATTATAATCATTTTGGCCATTTTATATATGAAGAAACTGAGGTTGACAGAGAGTAAATTATTTGTTTAAAGTAACCCAGTTAGTATGTGAGGAAGCTGGTATCTGAATCCAGGACTGTCTGAATCTGAAGCCCAATATGTGCTACTGCATTTACCACTCTTCATTTTAACTCCCTGTTTCCTCATCATATTACCCCACAGACTCCAGATTCCATGAGGCTGGAGCTCTAAATGCTCCCATTATTTTCATTATATCAGTTACTAATATTAAGGAAAGTCATCAGTAAACATCCATTTAAAATACTTTTGAAAATCATGAAGAAATGAGAATGAAATGTGACCAGCTGAAAATGTAAGACTATTATAAATATCTCATTATATTGATCTGCATTTGTCGCTCCCTTTTTTATCCTAACTGGAGAGGTAGTTGTGTTTATAACTCTCAAATATATTGGGTTTTGTTTGCTTGTTTGTTTTTTGTTGTTGTTGTTTTGTCTTTTTAGGGCTGCACCCATGGCATATGGGGCTTCCCAGGCTAGGGATCAAATCGGAGTTACATCACAGCCACAGCAACATGGAATCTGAGCCGCGTCTGCTACCTTCACCCCAACTCACGGCAAGGCCGGATCCTTAACCCACTGAGAAAGGGTGAGGATCGAACCCACAACCTCATGGTTCCTACTCAGATTCGGTTCCGCTGTACCACGATGGGAACTCCTGTTTGTTTGTTTTAATCCATGTGTATTACTGCCAACTAACATCCTGGATTCTCTTTTATATTTGGACATTTTACTTTCCTCTCAGTACTGTTCATATAATTAGGGAGAGCCGTATGAATTTCCTTCTTCATATTTGCTCTGTAGAGTCTGTACAATTGTAACATCTAGTTTTTCTCCCAAAGCTGAGTGTTGGTGATGCTGAAATGGGAGAAGAGGATTAACTGATACACAGCTTAGTGAAATCTAAGAGATTTGACTGTCCTATGGCACTTAAAATGTGACATTCCCCAGCTTCTGTGATGATAGATTTTACAATCTACTACGTGTATATTAATACCTGAAAAGTACTTTGAAAAGAATTGGGCACATAGTGACGCCTATATAAGTATAACCTAGCATTCACGTTACCATGGTCAGCTGGTTGAATTCTAAACACTTACGAGAGGAGACAGGGCTGTCCCTGCCCAAATCGACTCATTTAGGTCTGATGTAGTATTCTCCACCTTTGTATAAAATAGCAAGTTTCTGAAGTTGGAGGGAAAATGCAACTAAGAGTAAAAGCTAGAGGGTAAGTGGCTAAGTACCAGGCAGGCTACTAATTGTCAGTATAACAGCTGCCATTTAAACAGACTTTATTGGGTGTGGCTAGAGTTCAGAGACCTTTAAAGTGCAAGAGGTAATCTGAGTGAGTTCCCCCTGCAGACAGTGCAAGAAAGTTCAGGCAGGTGGACAGGCAGCAGTCCAGGAAGAGTCATCTGGAAGGAAGCACAGAGCAGCAGGGAAGTCACCAGGAAACAGTAAGCCAGTCACCTGCCCAAGGTGAGAGGTGTTGGGAAGGTCAAAGCCTATGACCCAGGACTGTAGTTCCCTGAGCTGCAGACTCAGGCGCTAGTTAAGATGACAGTGCTCCAGGAATTACACCTGCTGAGGAACCACACCATGGATTTAGGCAAATTAGAATAATCCAGGTACCCATGAACTGACACTGACAAATATATATATATATATCCAGAGCTTAAACCTAAACAATGATGAACGATCCTGATAGTAGTTTAACATTAAAGAAGAGGCAGCAGTAGGCAGATTTCCTGATGAAATAATGACCAAAGATTATTTATTTATCTATCTATTTATTTATTTATTTATTTAGGGCCACAACTGCAGCATATGGAAGTTCCCAGGTTGGGGTCGAATCAGAGCTATAGCTGCCAGCCTATGCCACAGCCACAGCAACGCTAGATGCAAGCCGCTTCTGCGACCTACATCACAGCTTGTTGCAATGCTGTATCCTTAACCCACTGAGAGAGGCCAGGGATCCAACCCGCATCCTCACCGACACTAACGTGCTGAGCCACAACAGGAACTCTGACAAAAGATTCTTTAAAGATAAGATGAACTAGATCCAGAATCTAAATTAGGCCGAGTCTGGAGGTTAGGAATTGAACCCAGCTAATAGCACCTTGGAGACAGGGCAAAGCAGGCCACACATTATTTAAAGTCTCCATCACTTAGAAGCATGATCTTAGGCAAAGAACATGTGCTGTCATACCAGCCTAAGAGCCTTGACCTCTGGCTGAGAGAGCTGTAAGAAATTTTTATAACAAAGATGTTTTATAACTGCCTAGCAAAGAATTTTTATATTCTTCTAATAGTTTTCATTTGTTGAATCTCCTAATCTACATATCTCTAAAAATCTTTAGGCTATCATTTTAAAACTCAATGTTATATGCCCTCATTAAGGAAGCAATTTAGTTAACTAATGTCCTTATATTTCTAAGCAATCTGACAAATTTTTCATAAGCACCCAGTGGGATCTAGACCCCCTGGTAATTTCTAAAAGATATGCTGACAGAGAAAAAAAAAGAAAAAACATCTTATCAACACAGTCACTTTGAAAATCTAATTTTCCAGAAAATGAAATTAAGAACCCTATCCCTTCACAGGGTCTACCCTTAAACTTGACAAAAACTCTTAAGATGATTCAACTTTAGGCCATCCCCTTAACTCCAAATGTTAAAAACTCTCCACTGGCAAGAACATTTTTTTATATAACAACCCCTCTACACTTTTTGGACCACTAGACAGAAGAGGTAGAAATAATTAAAGTGCCATTATTCTTTTAATTTAGAAATTTAGCATCAGCCAGACATATAGCAGATTTGGGATATTACCAGTAATAGCAGATTTTGTTTTTCTTTCAGAGATGAATAAATTAAATGAAAGAAGAATTAAATGAAATCAACAAAAGAGTAAGACTATACCTTTGGCTGGATGACAAAATGAAAGCAGAAAATGAGAACGTGAGACTCAGAACCATACCCACTAATGATTTCGTGGCAGGATGCCGACGTGACTATAAAGATCCCGTCACCTTTAGAGGTAATGCCTTTTCCTTCACAGCCTATTCCTTTGTTTGTCACTACTCAAAATAAAAGCTATAAGTATAAAATAAACCTGATATTTCAGGAATACGTATAAAATAAATTATGGAAGAAAGGTATACAGAAATAAAACTGAGTAACTTCAGAGGCAAAAGAAAAAAGCAAGCAAAATAAACCTTATGCTTATTGTTTTTCAGAATGACAGAAATTTGATAAAACTTAAAGTTGTGGGCAAGAAAAAATAAATTTTGGAAATAGCAATTAGGTGTGTAAAGATTTTATAATCAATTTGAAACATATCTTCCTACTTATTCTGACAAAATTAAAATGTATCCACAGTCATTAGGTACTGAGTAAAAATCAAAAACATTGATAATTATGTCAAATGGTGCTTTTGTTATGAGTATTTGCTCATTTGATAATAGTCACCATCATCTGACACCATATATCATACATGGAAAATATTCAATAACTACCTCCTGAATGACTGAATGAATAAAGCCCACTTATGAATTTAGGCAAACAGGTAGCTTTGCAGAATTTTTCAAAACAAGTAAGTATCTTCTAACAGAATTACAAAAAGATTCATGTTGAATTAAAAATATTTTAATTAATTTAATTTAGAAGAAAGAACATAGCCCACAGTCTGTATTCAATGAATGGTTTTATTTGATGCATTACTTTTTGATAAGGCAAATGGTGAAAAGGAGACTATTTTATATGAGAATGCATAATTAGAAGTTCTGTAAAACATATATTAGCTCACTTCAAGCTCTTGATTTCTGAAATATGATGAGCTCTGCATGGCCCTCATGCTCTAGAAGCCAATGTCAAGATGACAAAGGACTGCCACAGAAGACATGGGGCAATAAAGACATACTTAGTTTAGCTCAACTATTGTTATTAGTCAGCACAAATAGGGACTAAAATATTTATTTGTAATATTATATACCAGAGGCTCCTTATTTGCCCACAGACCACATAGCAGTAGAAGTAATACTGTGTAGGCACATGATATTTTTGCCTGGTTACCTTCCCTTCATTGAGGAAGCCTCGCTTTTCCAATTCTATCACCTCTGCTCCTCAAGAACAGACATTTGACACAGAACTGGCCAATCCATATAATACTATTCCCTTGGCAACATAAATTGTTCCAGTTGGCAAGTCTCTCACAGTGGATTAAGATATTGATGTATCTTAATATACCAGTTATTGAATATAACAGCTATTTTCCTACCAAGTGGTTGAACTGGAATATGACCATGTGGCTGCCATCTTCCCTAATATTTGGAGAGACATTCAGTCTGCGGTGTAAAGCCAAACAAACATGGGAGGAGGGGGAGAGGAATGAGCGAAGAAGGGACAGAGGAAGGAAGAGAGGGAGAGAGTAGCAGAGGGAGAGAAAGAGAACAAATGAGGATGAATGTGTCCTAAAGAAATTAAGACCCAGTTCTGCTTCTAAGCCTCAGCTATCTGCTTCCTCTGCGTTTTGATTCCAATGAATGAAATCAAATAAAAAATTCCCTCTCAGGTCTATGACCCGCTCCTGGCTAGACCCTAAATGATACAGTATCTGAAACTGGAGACTGGGAGAGAGGTCTTAGAAACATACCTTTCATAATCATCAACATAGAGACGGTAAATGAAGCCTCTGAGTTGGGTGACATTCCTCGGGAACAACATGAAATTAAAGTTCAGAAGGAGAGATTATTTTAAAATAACAAGACCAATATGTGCTGGCTGATGGAGTACAGGTTTTCTTTAATCTTGAAATCAAATCGACTTTAGCCTAAAGAATGTCCAAAACAATGGGCAGAAGTCTTTGACGAAAGATCAAGAGGATGTGGCCATAATCTATGCTACGGCCTTAGGTGGCACAGTCAGTCCATCAGAGAAGAGAAGCTAAAAGAAGAGTAAGACTGAAGTTGTAGGTCTGACCTTATGCTACCTCCCACACACCTGGATCAGATTGCTCATCTGCAAAACGGCTTAAGTAATAACACAGTCATAAGCTGTTTTGAATCATGCATGTAAACTGATGTATGAAAAATGTCAATCTCCTGATAAAGGATCAACACAAAGCAGCTGCTGCTGTCGTGATGATGCCACAACATGGAAAAGAAACTTGCCAGATATGTGATTTTATGTCCTGCTAGGTTAGTTTCCAATTAAGAACAAATTTTACAAAATGACATAACAAGAGCTTAGAATAAATAAAACCCAAATCTCTGGTTAATTGAAGTTCACTGCCAAATGAACTGTTTCTGATCTCTGTCTCTCATACTTTGAGCTATTCCACACTCTAGCCTGTTTGCTCTCTGCTTCAATATATTCCAAGGTGCTGTCAGAAAGAAGCAAACTGATCATGTTAACATCCTCTATTACTCCCAGCTCTCAGAACTTCAGCCACTGTCGCATAATATGACACAGTACTTTGGATCTCATTGGATACCGAATTATATGGTCTGCTAGTTTCAGAGAGCTGGCTTCATAAACTAGCATCGTAATGGGGGAAATCTCTTCAACCAAATATTTACCTCACTTAATAGGCCTGAAAGATTGATCTTCTTTCCTTGACATGGACACATTTGTGTCTAATGGGTTGCTGGTCAAATCTAAATTTTACATCTGGATGGCACGCACCTGCGAAGCTGTCACATTGAATTCAATTTTTTATTAATAATCTGATTAAATAATTCTAAATAAAACCTTTCCTTGGACACAAATCCTAACTCAACAAATTTAATGGCCTGATGCTGTATCTGTGGTCAAAGAGGAAAGCAAATATCCAGGATTGATGTTCAGTCATTAACACCAAATGCCACTGAAACCAACCCAGTCCAGCCCAATTTGGAATTTTCTAAATCTTATTAAGCAAAACTAAATAGGATTAAAATGGACAAATATTGGTTTTCATTCACCCACATCTGTTCATTTCTAACATTTTCTCTTGGCTCACCACTCCAATCCTTTCAAACAGCCCCGGGTAACTACAGGCATTTAAGATGGTAGAAGCTATTTTATGGGTATGCGTACTCCCCTGAAACTGGGTCTAGCTCCTACATAGCATGTCCAACTGCTGCAGCTGCAGTCATGAAACACCCACAAAGGACAAATAAGCATGTAAGTATATACTATGATTCTATATGCAATAACCTATATATAATACATGCAAGAAGCTAAGCATCGCATCATAGCCTAAAGGCATAACAAATTTTATAAAGATGTAAAATACTGTATACCATTTTTGTCCTAGGAAAATGAGATGAAATCTATTTGTTCCTGTTTAATAATGGCAGGAACCATTCTTCTCTTGTTCTCTGTTGTATTCCAGTCCTGGCACTTGTAAGAAGATAATGGATGTTACAAAAAATGATTGCTGAACAATCGATGAATTTCCTGTAAATTATGACACCTTACCACCTTATTCCCAAGTCTTGCACAAGTCACTTGAGAAACGCTGTTTTATAATAACTTATAATTTCCTTGAGAAAAACATTTAAGAAGTCATACAGGGAGTTCCCGTGTGGCTCAGAGAATCTGACTTATGTCCAAGAGGATGTGGGCTCGATTCCTGGCCTTGCTCAGTGGGTTAAGCATCCTGCATGGCTGTGAGTTGTGTTATAGGTTGCAGACATGGCTTGGATCCTGCATGGCTGTGGCTGTGGCATAGGCCGGCAGCTACATCTCTGATTCAACCCCTAACCTAAGAACCTCCATATGCCACGTGTGCAGCTCTAAAAAGACAATATATATATACAATAATTATATATGTACATATATATGTATATATGTACAATAATTACATTTGTTTAATAATATTACAACTATTAGAATTTCACACACAGCATCAGTTCAATACATATACAATTTGGGGATAGTGCCCATTGAACTAAAAATGGTCTTCTTCAAAAGAACCTTAAAGAATCATCATTAAACTCAGAACGAAAATTCTAAAGCAATGTTAAATATTATTGCCAACTCCACTTTCTTGTTCCTCTCTGCTTCTTTCCCCTGGGATTTTACGGAAGTCCCAGCTCTGCATTTATTACATACTCTTTGGATATAGGTGACAGGAAATGTGAAATAGAGATTTTTCTCTGTGTGACTGTCTTTAGGGGAAAAACCTTTCACTGTCTGAAAGAGTGGCCATGAATACTAAACAGCTCTTAGATAAGCCAAGGACTCTATCTAGGAATAAGCCAGGGAATAAAACTTTGTTTATGTAATTATTCCAGCTTCTACTAAAAACTCTGGCTTAAATTTAGACATATAACATAAATAAAAGCTGCTTATTTCATTTGTCCCTCAGTCTAAGAGACTGGCTTCTGAGCTGTTACTGCCATCAGTGCACTGTCTGTGCATCCTGCTGGATCAGGGGAAGGAGCGCTTCTCATTGCCACTGCCATCCTTTTCTTCTTTGACAAGTAAAACACATAAGGCAGGTGTAAGCTTCTTTCCAAGCATGGGTAAAATCATATGTGGAAAGTGTAAAATGTTCAATTTACTTGAGGAAAAAACAATTCTATCACACTCCAAAATCTGATAAGAATGGTAGGACTTATGAAATCATAGCTTCAACCAACACCCACCCAAGCACGAACTGATGTGGTTCTCAGAGTCAGCTCTTGCCTAAATGTCATGGTGTGCCTGCAGCTTTCAGGACTGTACACTTGGCATCATTCCTGACATGGTAAAACAGAACCTTGTATTTACTATCTGTTTGATATTTCAAATATTTCTTTAGAATGTCTAATTCAAAATAAAAAATAAATGACTTTTAAGTGATCACTGACTCAAGGAAAGCTCCATTAATTCCAGATATTATTAAAGAATAGATATCAATAAAATCCATAAAGTTTAGTATTTTAATGTAGTTAATTATATACATATGTAAAACATTAAACATATGAGCAGTGGGAAGTTATTTTATAGGATAAAGTTACAGAAATTTAAAAATAATTACAGGGAGTTCCCGTCGTGGCGCAGTGGTTAACGAATCCGACTAGGAACCATGAGGTTGCGGGTTCGATCCCTGCCCTTGCTCAGTGGGTTAACGATCCGGCGTTGCCGTGAGCTGTGGTGTAGGTTGCAGACGCGGCTCGGATCCTGCGTTGCTGTGGCTGCGGCGCAGGCCAGTGGCCACAGCTCCGATTAGAC